>JAEUBA010000129.1:0-58687 GCA_018257865.1 Stereocaulon alpinum | reverse complement strand
TAGACCCTAGAGTAGTACTATAATAGTATACTAAGGGCGAGTAGTCTTAGAGATATTCGATCGTACCCTACTATCGCTATTATACCTAATATCACGGCTTCTTCTTCTTATTCTTACGCGCACTAGTCTTCGACTTAGTAGGATTAATAGTTATTAACCCGGTAACTGTGGGCGCAGTCTACCGCTGAACCCCTAAGGGTAAAACTCAAAATGTTCGGTACTTGCTAGGGCGATACTATTAGACTATATATAGCTTAGTAGTCTAGGGGTGCGGTATACCTGCGGTATACCCTAAAGCCCTAATAATTATCCCCCCCCTAGGGCGACGTCTACGGCGCCTCCTAGTAGGGTAGAAAAATATCGTTCCCCTATAATAAGCCCGAATATTCGGTATAAGTCGGGTCGTAAGGCCCCCGAAGGGCGCCCTACTAGAATTATTCGTGCCTAAAGGACTTAGCGAAATGATAAGTTAAAGCCTATAAAGGATACTTCTAGTTAGCGGCCTCCCTAAAGGACGCTTCCGCTAGGTAGTAGGCCCCTAAAGAGCGCCCCTACCGGATTATTCGTGCCTAAAGGACTTAGCGAAATAAGAAAGTTAAAGCCTATAAAGGGAACTTCTAGTTAGCGGCCTCCCTAAAGGACGCTTCCGCTAGGTAGTAGGCCCCCGAAGGGCGCCCCTACCGGAATATTCGTACCTAAAGGACTTAGCGAATAAAGATAGCGGCCCTTATAAAGGGCGATTCCGCTAGATAGTAGGCCCCTATAGGGCGCCCCTATTAATATTATTTATACCTAAAGGACTTAGCGATATAATATAGTTAAAGCCCCCAGCGAAAATTTATTACTACGGGCTACGCGCTGAAGCAGCGTAGTAGGGTTAGGACGGCGGGAACCCTATTAGGTCGCTTAATAGCTAATTACAGCTGCCGCCCCCTAAAAAAATCCCTTAGAAATTACCCCCTTAACGGTATTAAACCCCAGACCTTTATAATTCGGGTTAAGATTATCGAGCTTTATCGCACTAAATATACTTATTAACCTAGTAACTGTAGGCGTAGTCTACCGCTAAACCCCTAAGGGTAAAACTTAAAATGTTCGGTGCTTACTAGGGCGATACTATTAGACTATATATAGCTTAGTAGTCTGGGGGTGCGGTATACCCGCGGTATACCCCGGAGCCCTAATAATAGTAGAGGACTGCGAATAAAGACGCTTCTTATATTATAATACTATTAGTATATTAATCGTATTATTATTAGTATCCTATATATAATTAGCGATATTTATATAGTCTTAAGGAAGTAACTTACCTTAAGACTACTAAACTTCTCTATAATCTATACTATAGGGTCTTCTTTCTTAACTTCTACTTCTTCTTCTTCCTTAACCTTCTACTTTCCTTTCCCTTTAGGTTACGGAGTTATAGGTATCTTAGAGACCTTCGCTACTAAAACCTTCGCCGCTATATACTTCTTAGGAGCCTCTACCGGAATATATCTTTACCTCTCCGCCTTATATTCTTCTTCCTCTGCTACCTCTACCGCCTTAGGGTCGTCTTTAGCTATCTTATAGATTAAATATAGCTCTTTCTCCTTAGCTCTATTAAGCCTAATTTATAGTATAAAGTTATATACCTATACTAGAGAATTAGCCGTATCTCCTATTATTACTAGTATATTATATAAACTATTACCTTAAATCCTAGGAGAGATCTAGACCCTGTTAACCCCTACTACGTTATTAAAGATAAGCTTAGCGCTAGCACTATAATTAGCGAGAAGTATATCGCGAATCTAATCCTCTAGAGAATTAATCTTCGTATTAAAGATAGTATAAAGTATAATTCCTAAATATATTAGCTAGGACTATATAATATAATATTATATTATACTAACTATATTAGCGATTATTAATATAGGTCCTCTAGTAATCGTTAGTAGTACTGCGGAGATAATATTACCAGCGAGGAATAATAGATATAAGCTATTTCTCAGCTACTATCCCACTTCTAGGGTAGATAGGTTTAGGGATAGGGTATAGGCTTAAGGAGGAGGACGATATTCCCGTATATATTACACTATTACTAATATAGGGGCGCGAAGTCGCAGCTGTATAAGTCTACTTAATTAAAGCGGAGCGTCTTAACGCTATAAGTATTATACCCTTATATAGAAGGCGTAGTTCCTAGAAATAATAAGCTATATTAAATATATATAAGTAGGACTTACTTACCTCGCCTTCTTAACTCTCTCCTATATAGTTATCTTTAGAACTAATATATATATAATTACTGCTATAACCTTTACTAGGTTTTACTATACTGAAGTAGTCTTTTCTACCTTTCTCTAAGTAAAACCGTCCTAGTAGGGATAATATTATAACGGGCGTATAGTAGAATTTATCGCTAGTAGTTAATAAAGGATCTAGGGAATCGCCTAGTCTTTTAATTATAATTTAGGGTAGTAGTATATCTTAAATATAGTTAAATTCCTACTGCAGAGTACTTAAAGGAGATATTTCTAGCGGAGAATAACTGCGCCGCTAATCCTATATAGATCTTTATAAAAGTTTAGATAATAACTATAATTATAGTACTCTAGATTACCTTAGAATTATATAGGTAGGGAGGTAGTAGGGGGAGAGCTTTATATAGTTAAAAACTATTATATTATACGTTCTAAGCGCCTATACTAACGCTAGTAGGTAGAAATCTTTAGGAGTAAAGAAGTTAACGGATTCTAAAGGTAATAACGAATTTTTTAATTTAGAACTATTATTCTAATACCGCTCTTTAAGAAACTAGCTTTAAGATATAAATCCGTTTAGTAGTTATTAATCTCTTCTATATTAAAGATCTTAGCTTTCCCTTAAAGGTATATAGGGAAGTAAACCCTACAGCGGACGCTAACGAATACTAAGAGAGGGGTCTAAAACTTATAACTACTATAACTTTTATAATACCTAATTAATTTTCTTTAAAAAAGTAGTAGCGAGTAACCTAAACTAAGCTCTTTTAAGATTATTAATTACGCTAGGGATATAAGGTATTATTAATAGTTTTTAATACTAAGAGAGATATAGTATAAGTAGGGCTGAGTGTTAATAGGTACTCCCGTAGTTAATAACGCTAGTAGTTAGGTACGCTATAAGGGTTAGCCCGCCTACTTCGCCTGCTAAGCTAAGAAATCGAAAATAGTATCTTACCGACTATAAGGTCTAGAGATAACACTATAATATCCCTATATATTAAAAATATATAGGGACCTTAAGAAGGGTCCCTATAAGGAGGGTAAGAGAGGAAATAAGGATATCTTATTAATCTATTATATATAATTAGTTAATTAGGCGTTTAGAAACATACTATTTTTTCGTTACTTAATATAATTACTTAAGGTAATTACGCAAGCAATATAGCTAAAAAATCGATTATAATACTTTTTAAATCTAATACTTTATTTAAGTATATCCTAGAGAGCCTCCTTACCCCCTATATATAAATCCGCCGCCTTAGAATCCGCCGCCTCCGAATAGATTTTATTGTTAGACTTAGGTATAAGCTTATTATCCAGCTAATCCTAAAATATATTAGGCTCCTTATACCTACGAGCGTTCTAAAACGCGTCTATTACCGTCTAAAAAGGTCGCTACCGCCCTACTCTAGTAGGGGTCTCTATACTAGTAAGGATTAGTTCTACACCTAAGATAATATATTAGCGGATTACCTCCCTAAACTCTATATAGACTAGACTATATAGTCGCTACCCTATTTTAGTAGTAAGGATATCGGAAGCCTTTAGCGTATCTAAGTTATATCTAAGCTCTAAAGCTTTTTAGTAGTACTACTCCTTAGTTACTAGTAGTAAATATTCGTCTATATTATAAGCTTATAATTCCGCCCTAAGCTTTTTAATAAGCTTTAGATTAGGTATACTAGCGCACTTCTCTACTAGAGGTTTAGGGAACTTATAAAGATACTAGAGTTTACTGGAGACTATATAAGGATAGTTCTTTTAAGTATAAATCTTATAGAAATTCTAGTTCTCTATAGATTTAAAGGCTTCTTTATAAATTAAGCGTATATAGACGGCGTAGTAAGCTAGTTAATTATAAAGCTTATTATATTAATAATATCCTTCTTCTTACGCGATATTAAAGAAGAGTACCTAGCGGTATAGTATAGAAGACTATAGATATATCTACTAAGCCTTAATCCTTTAGTTTATAGTACTCTTCCTAAATATCTAATACTTCTTAAAAGGTCTTAGTCTCTTAGTACGGTCCTCTTACGCGTAATATAACTGCTAGTAAGTATCTATAATAAGAATAGTCTCCGTCCCCTAGTTAGATTAGATTATATTAGGTATAGTTTTTACCTCCGCTAAATAGTCTAAATATTACTTTACTATACTAATTACTATATAAGCTAAGACTCTAATATAGATCTATAGAATTTTATAAGAATAGACGTTAATTACGGCGTAGATTTAGACGCTAAAGAACTCTAGCTTATAATACGTATTAATAGACTAGATTACGTTAGGTCCTAGTATAGTATATTTTCGACGCTTATATTATTTCTTCTCTAATCTTCGCTAGATACCTTCTAGATCGACTAGTCTTATTTTATATATTAAATTATACCTAGAAATAGCGATCCCCTTATATTAGAAGTAGGTATAGAGGTATATAAGGCTAAAGTTAGTAATAAAGCTACTAGTTAAGTGCTCCTATATAATACGAATTATTTCGTTATCTTAAAACCGTCCCTACCTAATCTTACGCCTCCGCCGGTAACCTAGCTTAATCCTAATTCGCTGAAGTAATTTAACTTATATAGGTATTCCTATAGCTTCTAACTTAACTCTTATCTCTTAATTAGTCGCTAGGCGCTTATAGAAGAGAAAGGTAATTATTAAGTTATAGAGTTAAGGGTCTAGATACTTATATCTAATATATTTCTTCGCGCCCTAATTATCTAAGCGTCTTTATAGTATCCTTAGACTAACTATAGGGCAGTACTTACGTAATTTAACGAGGATATCCCCCGCAGTAGTACCCCTATTATAGGTATTAAGGATCTATTCTTAGTAGGAGTCTAAGTTAATTATACGCAGCGCTATAAGGATAAGAGGTAGGAATTTAATAGAGTACTATTAGATAAGCTATACTATAGGCGCTATAGATAATTAGATCGCTAGTGGTAGTATAGTTGCTAGATTATTAATAATTATAAATATGGTGGGGTAGGTTTTCAAAATAAAAGTTCAAAATATTTGATGTGGCTATTTGCCCATTGCGGCACACCGTAAGCGGCGCGTAACTTAGCATGCGTGAATGGGTGCCGATTTATCCTGACGTCTGCATCCAAACCACCCCGAGCACCCTTCAACACTTCGAAATCCAATGAGAGCACGGACAAGCTTGCCGGGGCCTTCACTAAGACGCCATTAATAGACAATCCATGGTGTCTATTGTCTCGGATGTACTCAGCTCCTGTCCCAGACTGTTGAACTCCCAGGTTATGAATTGAGTTTAGCGAGCGACAACGCAATTTTATGCAGACTAATTATGCAACGCAGATGTAGCCGGCTACCAATTTCCTCTGTACTACAGCACTGGGGTTCGGAACACCTGTGGATTTATGATAGTACTGGTACTAATGCATGACTCATATACACCATGTTTCCTCATCTCTGCTCCATTATCTCCCTTCGACAGCAAAGACATAGCCTGTACTCGTTCTCGCCCCATATATCTGCCTCCAGCGTTCAACCCCCAGCATGAGCAGCGATACCTCCTCCAATACCCTCACCAATGTGGACACAGGCTCGAGTACGAAGCCTCATAAAGTGTCACACTGGCAGCTTGTCAGGTCCCACGCATTGATCTCAGATGCCGTTCTGAACTACGACTACAACGGGTCGGGCACAGAGGAAGATCCCTACCATGTCCAGTTTCTACCAGATGATCCAAGGGACCCCATGAATTTCCCCCAATGGAAGAAATGGGTACTTACACTGCTGGTTGCTTTCGCGACCTTGGCAGTGTCCTTCGTATCGTCAGCATACACAGGTGGTGTGAATCAGATAATTACCGACCTGCATACGAGCGATGAAGTCGTGGTGTTGGGCGTGTCACTTTTTGTTTTAGGAGTAGGTATTTGCTAGACTAAAGTGATGCAGAGCGACTTGCTAACCTATTCGCAGTTTGCCATTGGTCCTCTCCTCTGGGCTCCGCTGTCTGAGCTTTACGGCCGGCAAATACTCTTCTTTGGGACCTATGGAGTCTTGACAGCATTCAACGCAGGCGCCGCAGGGGCTCAGAACATCCAAACCCTCGTCATCCTCCGTTTCTTTGCCGGCGCTTTCGGTTCCTCCCCTCTCACGAATGCGGGAGGTGTCATAGCAGATATGTTCTCTGCGACGCAGCGCGGTCTTGCCATGTCAGTCTTCGCCGCCGCGCCTTTCATGGGTCCCACACTTGGTCCAATTGCTGGGGGCTTCCTTGGTGAAACAGAAGGCTGGCGGTGGGTGGAAGGTCTTATGGCAATTTTCACTGGTGTCCTTTGGATCATTGGCTCTCTTACAATTCCAGAAACCTACGCCCCGGTCCTTCTCAGAAACCGCGCAGCAGAATTGAGTAAAATCACCGGCAAAATCTACAAGTCCAAGATTGAAGTCGAGCGAGGCAGGCAAACGCTTGTTCAGTCCTTCAAAATCGCCCTCTCGCGTCCTTGGATCCTCCTATTCAAAGAACCAATTGTGCTGCTCCTGTCTATCTACATGGCCATCATTTACGGCACCTTGTACATGATGTTCGCCGCCTTTCCAATCGTCTTCCAACAAGAGCGTGGCTGGAACCAAGGCATCGGCGGCCTCGCATTCCTCGGTGTCGCAGTCGGCATGATCGTCGCAGTTATCTATACAATACCCGACAACGGACGCTATAGACGCATCGAAAATCAATATATTGCGAAAGGCGAGTTTGGCGCTCCACCAGAAGCACGACTGCCACCTGCACTAATCGGTAGTGTCTGTATCCCCATTGGTCTCTTCATATTCGCCTGGACCAATTATCCATCTATTCACTGGATCGTCTGCATAATCTTCACCGCACCCTTCGGTTTCGGCATGGTGCTCGTATTCCTTTCAATCATGAACTACCTCATCGACGCATACACGATCTACGCCGCCAGCGTGCTCGCCGCAAATTCTGTCCTGCGAAGTTTGTTTGGTGCCGCGTTCCCACTCTTCACAACATACATGTACAGAAATCTCGGTATCCACTGGGCCAGCACCATACCTGCCTTCTTGGCATTGGCTTGTGTGCCGTTTCCATTCTTATTCTACCACTATGGTGCAACTATTAGGAGGAAATGCAAGTTTGCAAGGGAAGCTGCGGAGACGCTGGAGCAGTTGATGCGTAAGGAGCCTAATCGGGGGGCGAGCGCCGCTGTGAATGGTGGAGACAACGAGTCAATCGATCCTGAAAAGGAAGCAGTAGAGAAGACGGGGCCTATGCTGCAGCCTGAAGGGGTGGAGGTAGCGCGGTCGGACACAAACATAAGAGAGGTTCCAGAAATAGAACCCAAGAGGATTGACCCCGAGAGGGATATCGAGAAGGCGGATATTTAAAAGTCATAGCTTCATGCATAGCCTCTTCCGATTATTGAACATATTGTTGAGCTGCCCGTCACAGCGATTAGCGTTTATAGCATCGTGCGGCGGTCAATATGGGACAGCTGATAGTCAGCTGAATACCTTAAATAGCGCTTTATCTAGATAGATGAGAATGTCAAATCAATCAAAACATATCAAACACTCTAAGGATCAAGCTTCGGCCCCCGTGAGCCTTGAAAGTGTATGTCACGTATATACGTCTTGCTGTAGAGCATTTTGAAAGCTGGCTGCGCTACAAGAAGCATTGAGTATCTGATGCAACACAAAATATCATAAACATCCATGTACCCGCTTCCATTCGAAGACGACTCATACCATACTCTCAACATTCCAGCGTCATACTCCAAGACAGAGACTCGTCAAGGCCGTATTCATAGACCAAGCAGAAAAGTATACGTATCAATACAACTTGTATAACACGAACAAGGGCATCAACATCATACCCCCTCTCCAACCCCCACACTGATCTCCCTCCTCTTCTCCCTCTCAATCACCGGCCCCGGCCCACCCTCAGACCTCTCCACTCGATCCAGCAAACTCCCAGGTTTATACTGACTTTCCTCCCCCACATCCAACATCGGCGCCTTCGCCGTCCGATCACCAGTCATCACGCCCCTTCCAGTTCCCGTGCCACCTTGGCTTTGGCTGTTGCTAGCAAGGAGACCGCCTATAAACGCTCTGCTTGTCTTTTCTGGCGAAGTCGAAGCCTGTCGCATCTCTGCTGATGAGGATGGAGGCCCACCGCTGCGATCTCTGCGTATGGTTCTGGCGCGGTGGACGCTAAAATCGGGCTCGGCATTGCCGCTGCTTGTACGTGGTCTCTGCCATGTTGTTGAGGGTGGGAGTGGGATGGCGGCTTCTGGACTGGTGGCTAGTTCAGCAAGGCCGCCAGGAGGGATGTGCTCTGGCATGACGCCTCTGCCCTTCCTAACGTGTTGAGGCGGCTCTTGGAATTGGGGCGTCAGGTCGACTAGCGGTCTGTTCTTTGTTCGTTGAGATACTGCTCGCTTCAAGCCAGTGCTTTGTTCGTGATTCGATAGCGTTGGCGGAAGGTCTGGTGCTACGTCTCGCTCTCGTTGGGCTTGCTGGCGCAGGGTGTAAGTCCGGCCGAGAAGACCTTCTGCCGCGAATGGTTCCGGTTCGGTCTCTGGTGCTGAGGTCTGTACAATAGATGGCCTGCGGTTTCGGGTCATGGCTTCGCCTGTGGCCGCGTCTTTGCTGAGCTTCTTGGGGAAAGAGACGGGGGGAGCACCTCGACTACGGGTCGGTAGGCGTTGAGGAAGTGTCTCACGGGCTGGCGTGAGGGTAGGGCCGGGTTTTGTTTTCGTTGCAGTGGTTGTTTTGGTCGCATGGTCCCCTGCATGCGGCTCCTTTTTCGGTGTTCTTGGTACACTTTCACCCTCTCCCATAACGTTGACTAAATACCAGCTCCTCCATTCTTGGACGGCCTTATACAACGCCATAGACACTGCTTTGTCCTTGGTGCAAAAGAAGTGAACAAAGTTGTTGGCGCTCAGAAACATGCTAGACTTCTGTTGACTCTTAACGCATAAGCATATCTTTCTGGGTGGTTTGATCTTCTTCGCTAGTTGACGAGCGGTGGGTACATAGATATCGAAATCTGATAGATGACAGATGTTCGAAGTCTCACCACCATCTCGCTTGGCTACGAAGATTTGTCCATCTGACCGTAAAGTAACCCATCGCTTCTCCCAGTGACCTGGTTTCTGTGAATGGTATACATGTACTGATGTATCTCCAGGTTGCGAACTTGAGACGTTGCTTAGCTCCAGGTCAGTGTCACTTCCGCCTGTAGGTGAAGGTATTATGATGAGGGTATTTGACGCATCAGTATCCCACGAATTCATAACATCACGGACATGTTCATATTTCCTGAGGGGGCGTTCAAGACCCAGCTGCCTGAACGACTCGAGAAGGACCGTTGCTTTTGGGTCAATAGGGTCTGGAATCTGTTGTCCAGCAGAGCGGATGATATCCAACGGAGTTGTCGAGGGCGTTACTGGGATTGAAAGTACAGACTGGCCATACTTGACCATGACCCGCCGTTCTCCAGCATTGACGGCAGAGATGGGCGCATCGAATGCAGGCGCGACAGTGATCTCAGGTGGTTCGTTGGCGATAGGCGCTGAGATCATTCTCTTCAGCTCTTCTTTGCTCTGGGCGGGCTGATGTCTACCTTTTTGTCCAGTAATGCGCTGCGTCAAGCTCTTTGTAGGGAGAGACGTGGGCCTTCCCACTGTAAGTTGCTCCTCGCGGCGCTTGGAGAGCAACTTAGGTCGGTAATCTCGAGGAATCTTCTCTGGTATGATCGCAGGCTTTGGGCGTAGCTCCACTTCCCTAGCAACCTCCTTAGATGCCGCTATAGTACCAACTTCATTGCCTGTGCGGTCTTCCCAACGACTTCGATGACTGACTGTCGGATGAGCAGTTTTGGGACTTTCCGCTTTTCGAGCTCCAGTATCTTCCGATACCTCAAGACGTTGCCGGACAACTCGTTCCCCGCAGCGAGCATTAATCGGATTTTCTCGTCTAGCTTCATTCGACGCTTGTTCTTCTGATTGTTGCCATTGATACGCATGGCTGGTTGGAGGTTTCTCATGGCTTGTGGCTGGCCTATTTGGGCGCGATCCTTTGTATCTGGACCGACTTCTGGCGAGGGCAGCACTAAGGGTCTGTGGCGAGGCTGTGGCCACAGATGGTGAATCCATTGTTGTTCAAGGTGATGTTTTCAACCGTTGTGCTAGGCGTCTTAGAAACTCCTGCTGCGTTTTCTTCTGTGTTTGGTGCAACGTTGTGCGCTTTGGATGCATCGCAGAGGCCTATATAAATGCATGTGTAGCGCCGTTTTTCTGGGTGGAAAGTGTGGAATGGAAGATGAAACTTGACAGGCGCTACACGATAACTGACCCAAACTTGGACACGCGACGACATAAGGCTTGAATCCTTGGCGTTCCACGCATTAGGTAAAGCACTTTCTATATTCTACAAATATAGATACAGCCGTTTGCCTTTCTGCAAGCTTCAAGATCACTAAGCTATGGTTTTGGTATACTTATACAGTGTTTACATCCAATCTGCTCTAATTCATTTATCGTAACGGCGTTGGTACAACCTATGCTGTACAGTCTATTTACTAGGCCCAGGTTCCATGTGCTTCCACAAATCTCCCTCCCAAATTCCAGCTCGAGTATAATCACCTGTGTCACTCCCCATCATGTAGCCAAATCTAAAGTACTCCTTCTCCAATTCGTGGTGTCTTTCGAATGTATGCACTGGCGCTCCCTCGCCATAGTACCATCGATGTCGCTCAACGTCATTTACCAGGACACTCACGCCATCATAAGGGCGTGGAGGCGTGCTCCAAGAGAACGTAATGTTCTGTGAGCCCAAGACTGGCGCAGTGATATTCGGTAGAAGTGTGTTCAGTTGCCCGTCACCTCGTAGTGAAGCTGCTGTCTGCAGTAGGGAGTCGAAGCCCCAGCGGGCAGTGCCGTTTATGAAAAGGCCCATCAAGATGCCTTGATAGAGCATACCTGGTCTTGTCTGCGGCCGTGTACCGGGTAAGAGGAGGAGAGCAAGTATATAATGATGGATGCGGAGGTGGAGAGGCGGGAGTACCACGCAAAGGATCAAGCCAACGACGAATATCGAATAGATAGCTAGGTAGCGCGGAAAGTGGCCTTCTAGACGTAAATACCAAACCTGCCCACACGCAATGGAAAATATAAGGAGCACGATGATAATCAAGGCGAGCTTCGCCCCCGCCTGCACTTGGAGGTCGTGTGGTGTCAGGCGCTGGATGGGGATGTAAATGAAAGTGTAATTGTTCAGGGCGCCTACCCATACGCCGCCGAGCCAGAGGACAGTTCTCTCAATGTTAGCGGTCAGGCCTGTCTGTTGAGATTTTACACAGAATTTATAGATAACGAAGGCGCAGAAGGCTGCTGGGAGGAACCTGCCAATGATGATAGAAGTAAGAGAGGCGTAGTCCGAATGATTTGGCGGATCGGAAACAAGTCCGACGTGGAAGAAAAGCATCGTGAATATTGAGGTGAAAAAGACTGGAGGGGACGTGGTGCACAATGATAGGATTGTGGTGAATCCGCATGTCACCGCGAGGAGTGGCCAACGTAGATCTCTCACGCACTCTGAGGATAGCTCGGGAACGAAGGTGAAAGATTTGGGAAAGCTCGCATCGAATCCAATGCTTGTTATCTGGTGTCGCCGGGTAGATGTGAAGTTACTGTGTTCGCCTGTAAGCAAGGCCACACCACAGCCACCCTTGTCGTTACCGACAAGACCTGAGTGTATAGCTGCTTGACATATGAACGAGTCGCCTCGATATACAGTTCTGGGGACAGTCGAGTTCTCTTCAGCTGCCGTAGGGCCGCCGATCACGAAGTTTGCGTAATTGAACTCCTGGTCGCCCACAGCATGAGGATTGAGAACTTTTGTTAGTCGGCAATTTGCAGGACACCGGAAAGCAAGTGTCGCATTATCGAAGGGTCGACATCGATTACCGTTTAATCCACAACTATTACCAGCGTCCCTGATAATATTAGTATCGAGGGTAGAAAGTACTTGATGAATCATTCTCACCAAAAGCTTGCGCCACACCAAATAGGCTGCGGCTTCCCGTAACCTTCAATATTCCCAGCTTGTGCAGAATGGTTGAGTACCAGAGAAAAGGTCAATAGCCAGCAAAAGTAGAAGAACGCCAAAAGCCCGGTCTTGTGGCTCCGCTTTGGAAAATGGGTATCGATGAATTTTGCCGGGGCTTCCTGAATGGATGGAAATAATGGCGTGATTCTTTGGATCTGAGGAGGATCCGGGCCTTTCGACCAGGCTACGACAGCTCGAGCTGCGTGCCTAATGGGCAGGGGGACCCATCTCCAATGGAATGACTTGGAGGATTCCCGCAACCAGACTGGAAGAGGAATACGACCATTCTCAGTATTCGGTGATCCTGATCGGACATCCATCTCAGAGCTGCCAGGTGTCGATGCTTCAGGTCCATCGTACTGATCCTCGCTCCCCCATCGAAGTCGCTCTTCATTTGGACCGCCATTCTCAGCGTCAGCGCTACGTTCTTCGGGGCCCATTACGATGTATTGCAGGAAAAAGTTGGATTCCTGCGCGTTTGTTAGCTTTACTGCGATTCTTAGACCTGTCAAGCCTTTCAACGGTTGCTTACAGCGAGCAAATCCGATCATTAGACGCGCAAGCGTTTCCGGCATGCTCCCATTGCCTCATAGAGTCAGAAAGTACATAACGGACGAGGCTCCACACACTGGCTATGATAATATCGAGGAACGAATGCAGGGACGTGAAGGAAAAGGATGGAGTCAGCATGAGACTTGACCCGGCAAGTCAAAACCGTGCGGGAGGGAAGCAGGAACCCAATATCTCGGGAGGCCCGATTGGCCAGGCCGCCAGCACCAAACATTAAGGTACGCTATTGCTAGGACCGAGGGACCCTACCATTGTGCCGTCATGATACTGTACTAAGTTCCGCTAATTGAGATGTATTACCAAGCACGCTATGATCAAGCGCCGATAGGAACATTCTTCACGGGAACGCCGTGATGGTGAGTCGGTCTTGCTCTTAACAGCTTCATTACACTGCCCTCTCTTTCTACTCATTTCTCTCTATCCATCAGTCCAGCAACCGCCATGGAAGCTTCAACAGGTACTGATAAGAGACCAGAGCCTATCGATCTGTCTCAACATTACTCCAAGACTACCAAGAATCGAGCCGCAAGCAATATCAAACAATTCTACAAATACTTCAAAATTCCTGGTATAGGCAATCTAGCTGGAGGAATGCCATATGTTAATAACTTTCCATTCGACACCCTCGAAGCCAACGCAGCCTTGCCCCAACGCTTCACTCCCACGCCCAATAAGCCCGTTCACCCGCCGACTGCCCCAACCTCAGCAACAAAGCTCTCTGAACCTGTCTCATCATCGCGAGTCATTGTTCCTAAACTTTCTGACAACAACGACATTCTCCGCAAGATAGACCTCAAGACTGCCCTTCAGTATGGTACTGCCCAGGGATACCTACCGCTTTACACCTTTATTCGCCAATTTACAATCGAGAATTTGCATCCAAATATACCCTACAAAGGAGGTCCCGAGATAATACTGACATGTGGATCTACAGATGGCTTTTCGAAGACTCTTGAGGCATTGACCAATACGTGGAACGAGGATCGCGATTGGATTGGGTACAAGGAGGGTTTGCTTGTCGAAGAGTTCTGCTATATAAATGCAATCCAGGCTGCAAGACCTAGGGGCTTGAATATTGTTCCGGTTGCGATCGACGATGAAGGAATGAAGGCACATGGTAAGGGCGGCTTGTTCGATGTGCTGAAGACTTGGGATCAGAGCAGGGGGAAAAGGCCGCATCTGATATATACCGTCACGTTAGACACCAACTTCCCCCTTTAGTACTTCGGTTCATGACTAACTTGAAGTACAGCGTTGGCCACAACCCAACTGGGGGAACTCTCAGCATCCAGCGCCGCAAGGACATCTATGCCGTATGCGTCATGTTTGATGTAATCATCGTTGAGGACGACCCATACTGGTATCTCCAATATCCTTCCGCCAACCCTTCGAATCCAAACCGAACTATCTCCCAGGAACATCAGACGCAAATTGGTCTTAGCGATCAAGCTAGCCTCATGCCACAGAAGTCCTCCGGCTATCCCTTCCTGGACTCTCTCGTACCCTCATACCTTTCAGTGGACTACCAAGGACGCGTTGTCCGCCTCGATACCTTCTCCAAGACTGCCGCTCCTGGCTGCCGTCTTGGTTGGATAACAACCCAGCCTAACCTCTGCGAACGTATCCTCCGTATCACTGAGACTTCGACACAGCAACCCAGTGGGTTCGTGCAATCTATGATCGCTGAAATGATTATCGGCCCACACGATCCCAAGCATGGACGCGGTGGTGGGGAGAGTGCCGGAGGATGGCAAGTAGATGGCTGGGTTCGCTGGCTCGAGGGTCTGCGTGGGAATTATGAGCGCAGGATGAAGACTATGTGCTCCATACTCGATGATGGCAAAGAGCTAGTAAAGTCTGGTACAGTCAGAAGTCTGGATGACGAATGGAGCGTCGTCGACAAAGTGCCTCTGTACGACTTCGTATGGCCTCTTGGCGGCATGTTCGTTTGGGTCCACATGAACTTTGAAACGCATCCTCTCTGGAAGAAAACCACGCCGGACAAGCTTGCCATGGCCTTGTGGGAATACCTCACCAGTAAGAAATACACAGTCCTTGTAATGCCAGGTAAGATTTTGGCTCCCACTGACGAGATCCGAGCCGCGAAAGGCTGGGCATATTTCAGACTGTGCTTTATAGCTGTCGATGAGCCGGAGGTCGAGAAGTCGACTAGGCGATTCGTGGCTGGCGTGCAGGATTTCTGGCGCAAGAAGACTTTGGATGACATCGAGGAGATATCAAGTCAGGCAATAGAAGCGGGTGAGGGGTTAGCTGATTTGACGGGTGGGTGTTGAGGAATCCAGAAGGACATGGCAGACAAGGAAACACGGATTGAATAATGAGATGACGGACAACTGCGAACCTTAGGAACTTCTCCATTCTATGCAAATATTGAATGAATTGGATTAAAGGTCTTTTCAGATAAACGAATAAGCAATGAAACAATCTTAGCGCGCATATAGGCATGATCGCCTTGACTGAAGTCCACTCATTGCCTGGTCTCTAAGATCGTAGATTATATCCAACGAGGAGGGTTTCAATAAGTCCCTTTCCATTGTAGACTGTTCAATCGTGCACTCCATTTCCGTATACAACCTTCTGTTAGCTATGTACAAGTGATTCGCCCGGCTCTCGTAAGAGGTATATGGAAACGTTGTGTCTAAAAAGGCGTTGAAGCAACCCCGGCATAGAAAGAAAAAGCGAATTCTATCTTAAATGTATTTATATGGATTCATGATACCATTCTGCACCAGAGTCAGCCAAATAGACTACGAACGTAGTGCCGCAATACATACCGGATCGTAAAGCTCCTTAATCTGTTTCATCAGTCGTATCATAGTCTCACTCCGGCTGTATCCAATATATGCCTTCTTCGCAAGACCAAGACCATGTTCGGCGCTAATGCTTCCGTTGCGTTTGGCTATCCACTCATACACAAATGGCTCTAGCTGCTTTTCTACCTCTTTGTCGAATCTTCTTGTTGCCACGTTGAGATGTAGGTTGGAGTCTCCCATGTGGCCGTAACCCACCACGCCGACGACTGGGTGCTTCTGGTCATCGCCGACTAGGCCGGCTGAGGTGAGACGCTCCTGGGTATCTTCTACGAGCTTGTAAAGCTCTGGTAGAGGTATCGATAGGTCGTACTTGTATACGCCGCCCCAGTGTCCCAAGCATTCTGGGATGCCTTCCCGCCATGACCAAAGCGATTGAATCTGGGTCTCGTCCTGGGCAAGAACGCCATCGGAGACAATCTCTTCGCCCATGACATGTTCAAGAAAGGCCTCTAGCTTCTCGCTGTCATGATCAGGATTGGAGCCGCTTGTCTCTATTAAGCAGTAGAAAGGATGCTGCCCTTCTAAAGGACGCTTCTTATCAGTCACTCTGTGGACTAGATCCTGACTTTGTCCATCCATCAACTCGAAGGCAGAAAGTATTTCCGAAAGCTGTTTCTTAGCATCACGGAATGCTTGTTGGACCTTTTCGAAGCTTTCAAGGCCAAAAAAGGCCACATTGGTGGCCTTTGATCTCTGTGGACATTGTACTGAGACTCCTGTGATAATTCCAATAGTGCCCTCGCCACCTATGAAAAGCTGCTTGATATCATAACCCGTATTGTTCTTGCGGAGTCTGCTCAAGTCATCCATAACAGTACCATCTGGAAGCACGGCCTCAATACCAAGCACATTCCCATGTAGACTTCCGTATCTTAGGAGGCGTAAACCCCCTGCGTTGGTTGCCACATTCCCTCCGATATGGCAGGAACCCTTTGCGCCAAGATCTAAGGGAAATATGTGGTCCTTTTCGGCAAGGAAATGGTCGGCGACCTCGAGGATGCATCCAGCGTCAACCACAAGTGTCCCGGAAACCTCGTCGAAGTCTCTAATCTTGTTCATCCGAGACATGTTGATCACGATCTCATCAAAAACTGGGACGGAGCCACCAACAAGGCCTGAATTACCACCTTGGGGCACAACAGCAAGCATGTTGTTATTGCAGTATTTCAGCACTTTGCTAACTTCCTCTGTCGAGCCTGGCTTCACGACCAGCTTTGTATGTCCCTTGTACTTGCGCATCCAATCGCTGTTAAAAGGCTCCAGATCGTCGGTTGCATCTTGAGAGACTCCGTCTATGACAGCCGAACCTGCTCCAAGTAATTCTTTGAAAAATTGGACATGCTTCTCGGAGACCTCGCCGAATTTACGGTCCCTTTTAATCTCTGGGTAAGACTCAGAGGTATATTTGATCTGTTTCTGGGAGCTTGGGGCTCCCTGCGTGCCGCCATCAGCGTCGGGTTGATGGGGCTCTATTGTTGCGGAGCTCCATCGAGCTTGGGCCGCTGAACATCTCAGTAAACGGGTGGGGCGCAGATGCCTCGGGCGAAACGAAGCCAGGCAGCGATTGAAAAGCGTAGGGGTCAGCCGCAAAGGAGGCATAGCTGTCAGACAAAAGTGGGGGCCGCATGGCGAACAAAAAGAGTAACGGTGTGGGGATGGAAACGTTGTCAGGCTGCGGCAAAGACCCGCCGAACGGCGCCAAGACCAAAGGCGCCCCTTCCACCAAGATACCTTAGCTATCATATTTAATATATGGCAGCACAGTACCCTCCATGGGCAAAGAATGGATTAATAACACTACAACTATATTCAGCAGGGTACTGATCTGGCAATGGCACATACCGCCGCCATTGGCGCCCTGTTCGGAGACCTAATCAAGGCCACGGTTAAGACCTCGTCAGAAGCACAGTTTGAGCAGTACAAGCGTGCAGCGTTGCGTACATTAGCAGAGTCACAATCCGGTCGCATAAATCAGTTTGACGTACATGCTCGGTTGGAAGGCTTAGTGGAAAAGGCCAGGATCTTGAACGATGATCCTTTGGCAGATGCGCTCCACCTCCGTCTAACGGAGCTTGCATCTAGGTCTGACAAGTGGACTCCAGAAGTTCTCTCCTTGTTGTTGCAGTTGTCAGATAGGCCTGTGCATAACAACAAGGTCGAAGATTTGGTATTGCTTGAACCTGGTCCCTCATCTGCTCCATTGACCTGGTCCGACATCGTTGCAGACGATCCACTCGACAACCAGGATAGCATTTGGGACAATGTGGACTTTGCAGGGGACGGATCCGACGAAGAGGCAGTCCTCCGCACTGATCTTTCAGACAGCTCAGGGCATACGTCGGATTCAAGTCTGCTCGATGATGAGAGAGTTGAAGCGAAGCTCGGAGATACCTTACGACCTAAGGATGATCCAGCACTCCACCTGATTGTGGGTGCGCAATTCTGGCGACCGAATGCACGAGTGGATTTGACGGAAGATCCAGAAGCTGGCAAGAACAATCCTCCCGAGTTTTTGTTGACTGAAATTCAAACAATCCGTGAAGTGATTTTTATGCTTCTTGGTCTACCAACCACAGTCTTTAACCTCAATGCCAACGAAGGCCTTGTTGTTTCAGCTGGATTCGGAATACGGCACGTGTCTCCAACGTCAATTATCCATTTACTAGGGAATTTCGCTGAGATTGGGGACCAAATACGCATTGTCCGACGCTGGATCCGTAGAGAAACGCTTCTTACTTTGGAGCAGACATTTCAAGCAGCAATTGAAACTCGTCTGGGAGATCTAGATCTCAGTCTGAACGAGATACAAGCACAAATCCTAAGGCCTCGCACGGAGACCGTGCCGAGTCTCTTACAACTTTATAGCGAAGTCTACAGGCGAAGCCAGTTCATACAGCAGACAGCCGGCATTTTGGTGGACCTGAAGCCCGCACGGCCCTTCGGGATACTTGAATGCCTGTATGAGAAAACCTGTGCGAATCAGAGCATTGGGGACACCGATGGCTATGAGTACATGGCGAAGCTCTTCTTCGAATGCTTTCGGGCCTACATCAGACCGGTGAAATCGTGGATGGAGACGGGTCAGTTGAGTAAGCATGACCAAGTCATATTCATCAGAAAAAAGCAAGACGAAGTCCCTCTGACCTCTCTCTGGAATGATCAGTACCATCTCGTACGGGAGGGTAAGGATAATCTGTATGCACCCAATTTTCTCCATGTCGCGGCAATGAAGATATTCAATACTGGAAAGAGCGTTCACTTTTTGAGACATTTGGGTTACGAAGGAGGAAAGCCAGGGATGCAGACTGTCGTTGACCCTATCATGACCTTTGAAAATGTGTGCAATCCAGCAGACCTTGGCACGCTCAGCCCGTTCCCCGAACTTTTTAACAAGGCTTTTGATACCTTCATTGCAAGTAGTTACCACTCGTCGGCTTCGATGCTTCGAGCACAGCTGGAAGCGGAATGTGGCCTATGGAGAGTCCTGGACGCTTTAGAGTACATATACTTCTTCCGCAACGGTGCTCTGAGCACTGACATTGCTCTGAAGATCTTCCAACGGATCGATCACGGGAATGCTCGATGGAATGACAATTTTGCGCTCACCGAGATATTCCAAGAAACTCTTAGTGCTGTTAGCTGCATTGAAATTGATAGCCTCGACGTTCGCTCAACTAGAACGATTGTGCGAGGCAAGCCTCACCAAGCGCGACGGTCCATGGGAGCTCTTGACGACCTTCGAGTCGTCTATACGCTTCCATGGCCTATTGCTAACGTTGTCAAGACAGAGTCTCTTATGATCTATCAGCATATCTTTGTCCTTCTGACGCAGCTTCGTAGAGCAAAGTACCTGCTACAAATGCAGAAGCTCCCAAAAAACGGTTCGCCAGCCATGGAAAAGGAGCTTTTACTTATATATGGTCTTCATCATCGGCTTCTCTGGTTCACGGATACGGTTTTGACTTATGTCACTGATATGGTCCTTCTAGCCAGTACCATTGACATGCGATTGAAGATGATGCGTGCAGAAGATGTGGATGCCATGGTTGCAGTGCATGAAGCGTACATCTCCCAACTACAAAGTCAATGCTTTTTCACAAAGCAGCATGGCCCCATCCGCCAGGCAATCATGTCACTACTCGACCTGACAGTGTTGTTCTCGGACATTCAGGCGTCATACGCGATGCAGACAACTTCGCCGATATCAGAGAACATGCAATTCAAACAACGTAGAATTGCAGATTCCGACTCAGATGACGATGAAAAGAATGATTATGATGCGGGTGATGCAGTAGCAAATTCCGTCTCTGATGCAGAGCTCTCG
Organism: Stereocaulon alpinum; assembly: GCA_018257865.1. NCBI lineage: Eukaryota > Fungi > Ascomycota > Lecanoromycetes > Lecanorales > Stereocaulaceae > Stereocaulon > Stereocaulon alpinum. Next base: position 38,597 of record JAEUBA010000129.1, on the reverse strand, counting down.
AATACAGACCGGCTAAAGTCTATGGACGACACTCTCAGAAAATTACATGGTTACGTCACGGCGGCGGTACAGGGGATCAGCAAGGCGGAGAGCCGAACGTGCTGGGAGATGCTTGCTACGAGCCTGGCCGTGGGCTTGGGGAAGTAGCACATGCTGGACGCTCCGAGAACAAGTCCATTCACCAACGTTTCATAAGCGTGTCCTTAGCCCTCGACTTGTAGGCAAACCATTAGTGCTATCTATGAGTACAACACGTCCTCCCCGCATATTTTTGGGTTTCCTGCTGATACGCCTCTTCATCTAGGGGGACGTACACACCTCCTCCTGGAGCAAAATACTACGAAGCCTGCGCTCCCCAGAACCTGTTCTAGAACTTCCCTAAATATTTCTATGATCCGGGATCTTACAATATCCCTTCAGATCAAAACAGCATCAACGCCAACTTAACAGACGATTGTTGCGCCACTTTATTAGAAGATGCAAACTACAAAGTCGCCAAATACTTCGATCTCAGCCCAGCAGCGTACACCCTGGCTTATGGCGATTCCACAGGAAGACTTATCTGTGAGGGTTACGCGATGCAACGTGAAGTCTCTGGTAGAATTCTCGAGTAAAGGCAACTGTAACAGCGATAGTTCTTCTCCTTGGTGGTTGGGGACCTTCAAGCTATAAGAGTGGAAGAACTTGGTGCTTATATTGGGATCGTGATGGCTGCATTGGGGTCAGACCCGGGGATATGGCAGCTCTTGGAAAAAATATGAGGAAGTTTATTAAGAAGCTGTTTGGCAATGAGCTAGCTACTCTCAATTCGATTGGATACGAGAGGATTACATCCACGGCCATGAATTTGGTAGCCGCATCAGCTCAAGGCTCTAATTTGCTTCGGTTCCATGACGTATGAACTAGTTCTGGCTGCTCGTGCCGAAAACCTCCAAAATCATTGGTTTTCATCTTGCTCCATCTTCTCAGAGTCTAACTTTGATCTCTAGTTCTTTGATGGAAGTAGCTTTCTAGTCCGAGCTTTTTTGGAAAAGCCATGCTCTTATCCAGTTGTTTGGATCAGGGTCTGAGCTCCGGCCCATGTATCTTGCTTCAATAATAGCTGAGATTCTCCGCCTCAAGACTGAAATTTCTAGCCTATGAAAATTCATCGGCTAATTAGAAAACCATTCTGCGACTGTGTCTTTGATTGGTAGTCCATGCTTATCTCTAGAAGGGTCCACTGCTCAGCTGGCCGTTCTGTGTAGCGGGCCATTCCTAGGGCTTGATCCCTAGGACCCATTGGACAGGCCCTAAAGCTGGTCATTTAGGCATTAGATATGGTTACCGGAACTTGCCGTGCTGGCGCTTGGAGAAAGAGTTCCAGGGCCCTCCCTAGCGGTCTTGGGGCTCCAGCCTTACGACTGGCTCCCTGAGCAAAAGGGCCGACTGAGCAGCGGGCCCTTCTACTGTATGTTCGAGGTTTCTCCGCCAGCGAACCCAACGCGTCCGAGCCTTCCGAAACTACCTATTTACCAAGCCCAACGGCTTGACTTACTGGACTTGCGGAGCAAAGGCTGCCAAAACGGCTGCTGTTGGTACAATTAGGCGCTTTCGTTAAGAATGTCAACGGTCACAGAATCTAATAATGTGTGCGTTACAGTACGTATAGCCACCCACAGCCCTGCACCCAACCTGCACCCACAGAACGTTTGCATCAGAGATGGAGCCGCGCTTGCCTCAGCTCAACCTCCAGTATCCAGCTCCACAGTCTACTATCAATAATATGCACGATGTCTGAAGAACTGGAAAACGAGATAGAGGCAATCAACTCCATTTACGGAGCCGATACTGTGCGAAAAGCAGATGAATCTAAAGTCTACATCCTCTCACTCTCTCAGCACAATATCTCCCTACGTGTGTCCTTCCCTCAAGACTATCCTGAGTCGATGCCGCAGATACTGGGCACTCAGTCGACTGGGGAAAATACAAAAAAAGGATTTGGAAAATACATCCTTGATCTTGCTAGGAAAATCCTCGAAAGCGTCTTCGTACCGGGCTCTGTATGCCTCTTTGACCTACTGCAGGACCTTGATTTGTCTTTATCCGAGGAGTCCAACGACCAATTGCCTTTACAGCCAAGTCGTGTCGACGAAGATACAGGCCCGATAGCAAATGCCACCGCAGCTAGTCTGCATGAGGATCTCGAAGAGGAGCCTCAGTGGGTCTTATCAAGTCCAGTGATCGAGAGAAAATCTACGTTTATTGCTCGAGCTTGTGCAGTCAGATCTCCCGCCCAAGCACAGGCTTGCGTAGCCCACCTTCTCGATACAGACAAACGTGTTTCCAAGGCTACCCACAACATCTGTGCCTATCGTATCCGTTCTGCAGGTGAAACTACTGCAAGCGAGGTTGTGTACCAGGACTGTGACGATGATGGGGAAACAGCGGCTGGAGGAAGGTTGTTACACCTACTACAGGTAATGGATGTGTGGGACTTGCTAGTCGTCGTTAGCAGGTGGTATGGTGGTGTCAAGCTAGGCCCGGATCGTTTTAGCATTATCAATAATGTTGCTAGGGAAGCTATTGTTGAGGGCGGATGGACGAGAAGCAGACTCATCAAGGACTAGACGTGGGGGACAGACAATGGGTTAAGACTTTAGTCTTACTTTCTGATGGCTAGCATGTCTGGAGAGACGGTGTCGTGAGGACGCCAGTCTCACTTCTCGACTAACACCATCTTTACGCGCTCTTGGACATTCTTTTCGAGGCTTTTTGAGGTTATGTGCCGTTCGTTTTCGCCAGTTTGACTTGACAACATCTCCGCTCTATTTGCTTGCTGTTTCACTCTATTGGTCTGCAGTCATCTTTTCAAGCAGCGCTTCGCCCCATTCGCCTCGTTTCACTAAGAAGCGTACTGTTGGTAATGTCGGTGCCGATGCCGGGTATGAGACTTGTCCTAACAGTGGGGCAAACACTTGAACGCTTCTCCCGGAAAGTGGGTTTGTGGGGCCGCTGACGGCGATGCTGTTGATAGGGTTAGCTATTTCCGGCCCTTCTTGGTCACGAGCCGTTATCATGACCCGGTCTTTTGTTGAGACATCGATCTTGGGAATGTCCCTACAGCATCAAGCCGTTGTGATCAGACATAGAATACTTATCATATCCGCAAGCGCAACTTTTAGCACCTTGTCTAAGCATCATTACCATCATCAGACGCGCCATATCCGCCATGCAACATGGGAAAAACGTGGGGATCCAAAATGCGAAACAGAACGCTATGTCATACGGTGATACCATTTGCGAAGCTATACGCATCAGGGTCGTCAGGGTCGTCAGGGTCGTCAGGGTCTTCACGCTGTGACCATAAGTGTCATGGAATCCTTGAATGATCTTACAAAGTTCATGCGTTGTAAATCAGACTATCAACAACGCTGTCCATGATGCCATTCTTCCAAACTGTGTTTTGGCTCCTCCAGAACCTGGTCTTCGCACTGACCTTGTCATTAATCTCGCCCCCAGCCACTCCTGCAAAGGCTTCTGCTATTCTGAGCTTCCCTGGTATCCCACCTGCGGTGAAGTATGAACCTGGCTCATGATTCCACCAAATTTGCTTTACAAGACCCAGCTGACGAGACAGTGGTACTATTGTTCCATACAATCCCCACACCGATAACAGCGTTCCCCCAAACTTCAGATTCCGCGTGCCCCAATCTAAAATCGAGTTGCGAGTCGCATGTACTAGGCAGGTCGACGTCCGTAATCTAGGCAACACTCTCCTCCGCATTCACATTTACATAGAAAGTCAGATCAATCTAGAGGGTGATAAACCACTCTGGCCTAAGAATGATCCATTTGGGTGGTATGTATCAGGACCAGACCCACAGGTAGGCCTGAACTTTACCGCGAAGAGCATTGTGCCACGTAAAATGACGTGGAGCGTGTTGCAACTTGCCGCTGAGGGCCTGTATCTGTCTTTGCCGCGTGAGGGAAGGAACTGGGGTGCGCGTTTCCAAATCTGGGATTATGAGCGTGATCTTGAGTGGGGCTATGGTCAAGTGGGTGTGTTCACTGCGCCTGGGCTGGGGCAAAACGTTCTCGCTGTTCCCGAGGGTTAAGATACAATCTTAGGAGGGTCAGTAGTAGGGAATACAAATGTATCAACATCCTAGATTACTAGATGAGCAGCGAATATCACAAAAGTTTGCCAAGAGCCTTACATTGCTGTTTGGTGTCCCGAGTGTGGCAAAACACTTTGTAGAGGTCGGAATAGTAGGAAAACGCAAGCTCCGCCAATACTGGAATATCCTATGGTTGAAGCGGGCGGGTGACGAATCATAAGCCCGCAGTGTTGGCTATAGCCCTAGGAGATCTGAGGATCTGGAGATCTGGATCCATCTGAGCGTCTCGTGTGTGTTTCCCCCAAAGGCCAGAAGTACCATGTCGTTGGACATAATTCAAGAGTACAGCCAGGCCTGTAACGTCCCGGAATTTTGCGTCCATGCTGGCCAGATTAGATGTAGAGCCGAGAAGCCTAGCCATCTTACTCGTTTATTCATAGTATCAGGACCAAGACCAGGAGTAGGATTAGGACGAAGATTAGGACCCCAATACAGCAGCTCGACCAAGTATCTTGGATACTGTCAGTCCCCTACAGTCCTGCTCCATCAATATCAGCCACTTACCCTCATTGTTCTTAATCACCCATCCAACCCTCTTGATCCCGTTTTGCAACTTTCCCCCCACTCTATCAGCCAGCTTGTCCACATCCTCGAGCATCTCCTCCTGCTCCTCCAACTCCCTTCCCATGTCATCGGCCTGCTGTCTCAGATTCCCCACAGTCTTGAACACTCCATCGAGCGCCTCATCCTGCTCATGCATCATCTCAACCTGCCTCTGCTGCTCAAACGCGCCATAATCATCTACGCCATCGCCATCTGCCTCGAAGGCTGAAGGCGGCGGCAACGAGCCATTCATGCCCTGTGCTCCAACGACAGTCTTGGCAAGCTCCTGTCGCATACCTTCCACCTCTTCGCCAACATCTTGAACAAGTTTCCGTCGGCGCCCGACTTCTTCTATGTCGAGGCCATACGTGAAGGGGTCGCCTTCGACGGCGCGGACGCTATCAACGAGGTCTTGTAGGTCGGTGCTAAGGTCTGTGACTGTGGCTTCGAGCTCGGTGCGGGCTTCGGTGAGCTCGGGTGTGGTTGCTGAGGAGGCGGAGGAGCGGATGCGGAGATATGAGGAGAATAGTGAGCGTGTGGTTTTTAGTGCTGCGAGGACATCGCTGGGAGGGATCGTCAGCTAAGCCGAGGGATGTAGAGAGGATTGGGGTATCGAGTGAGAATGGCACTGGGGTCCGAACGTACGCTTGAGCCTCCAGGAACGGATCATCTTGGCCTGTGGATGACATGCTTCAAAAGGGAAACGGTGAAGTCCAAAGACCTTTTGATGTCACCTGAATGACTACCTTACGTATCTGTAGAGCCTCATGCACATCAATGCTGCCTAGGTAGTTAGCTTTGCCGAGCTCAAGGTCGCCCAATGGGAAGTCCTTACAGGGAGTTCGCAGATTTGACGCACCCCCCCCCCATACCTAAGATCTGCCCGCAAACCCACTTCGTATTCGGCCGCTAGTCATGCACTAAGAGCGTTTAGGCAGGTTTACCGTTTCGGACAGTGTGCTCATTTGACTAAGAGAGCTTGGCCAGTGATGTAAATTACTTAGCCTGGTAAGCTAGCGACAACAAGAAGGGGAAGGAGGTGCGCCTAAGCCGAAACAAAAAACAACCCAAGAGCTCTGCCATCTGAGACGTAATACAATCCCCTGCTGCGCGTCCGGCTTGGCACGGAGGTGTGGTGTACAACAATGGATTCAGGGATCAAAGGGTTGCACAACTGGATGGCTGGGAGTTTCTGCAAACTGGGCTGGGCTGCTCTTTACAAGTGGATTGCGTAACGTACTTTATGGTAAGTAAAGTCAATGGGGGATGGTTACCTGGTAATGCGGATGGCAGCTCCGGGGATGGCAGAGTGTCCATGACGCGGCTGGTTTAAGATACGAAGTGGCAAGGTTCCCGCCCCGCTCGAAAAAGCCCAGCCCCCCGGCCTAGCGCGCTTTGGTTGTATTTATTCTTATGTACCTCCAGCCGCCCTGCTTTCTCCCCTGAATTCCAACCAAGTAACACATACAATCGCTATTTTTGCTACATCACATTCGTTAAATAGCATTAAAAGTACTCGCTTTACACTCAACTAATCTCTAATACTCATCACCTTTTCACCCCTTCAACACAGTCAACATGAAGTACACGGTCGCTCTCATGGCCCTTGCGGCAGCTGTTTCTGCTCAAACTCCACCTGGATGCTCAGGGGACTTCTCTGGATCTTTTGAGATTTCTCCCGTCAACGTTACAGGTTCATCGAAGCGTGATCTCGCTCTGTACAAGGTTCGTATTGCCTCTCCGCATCAAGAACACGTTGAAAAGAGCGACTTCCATCATGATTGATATACTGACAACCAATTCTAGCGTCAAACATCCGCTTGCACAAGCACCCCAATTATCACCCTTCAGGGCGGCAAGTTGCTCGATCAACAAGGACGTACCGGTGAAATCGTCTCCAACTCTCAGTTCCAGTTCGACAACCCAACACAATCCGGCGCTCTCTTCACCTCCGGCTTCTCAGTCTGCTCGAACGGTACTCTTGCAGTTGGGGGCAGCGCTGTTTTCTACAGCTGCCTGTCTGGTGACTTCGCCAACCTTTACCACACAAGCCAGGGCGGGCAATGCTACCCAGTCTACATTGACACCATCGCTTGCACAAATCCCAGCGGCTCCGCCGTTGCGGCCTCAGCTCCTGCTTCAACCTCGGCCCCCGCCGCCTCATCTGCACCTGCCTCACCTGCACCTGCCTCATCTGCACCTGCCTCATCTGCACCTGTCTCATCTGCACCTGTCTCATCTGCACCTGCCTCTGTGACCCCAATCACCACGCCTGTGCCTGCGCCTGCTCCATTCTCAAGGGTCAACAGCACCACTCCCGCTGCACCGACTGGCTCCGCGCCCGCCAAATCTGCCACAACATCGGCCCCGGCCACCTTCACTCCTGGCAGCGGTGCCCACATGCTCGCCGTCGGCAGCAAGCTTGTCGCCGGTGCTGCCGCTATTGCTGCTTTCGCCATGATCTAATCTCTGCGAGTTTGGTAGTGAGGATTACGGTCGCAAGAGTGTTACAAAGGGCGAAAGGCAGAAGTGGTTATTAGCGTGTCTTCACAAAACAGTTGCATTGGTGGTTGGACAGATTTCTACATTCGATGGGTTCTAATGAAAATGGGCATGCAATCATGGAGTTTCCTGTACATACGGTAGAGAGCTTTAATAGTCCATAATTGAGTCACCACAGGCATTCAAACAGTCGACGGAATTTGGTTTCTTTGCGTTGATCTTCGCTCGTGACAAGCAAGGGAATCGGTGTTACAATGACTGCCTTGAAATCCTTACTTGCACTCATTTCTCCACCTCGAACACTTCTCGGCGCACTATTGCGACAGCTCATCTCAAAACCCCGCTCAGATCTCGAACTCGAAGATCACAAGTCCCATTTTACCGCTTTCGTCAGTCCCCAAATTCGATGTAATTTGTATAGTCTGGACTCGGCTTGCGCCGGCTGCAAGCTAAAGCACGCGATCCCAAACCGGTCCTCCGCCAAGCTCGTTAGGGGACCAACGCTCATTTCATCGACTTGACCTTATCAAACATGGCTCTGACTGATAGGCGTTCCCTTTGCCCTTTCCCCTGCGTTGGTGTTGCAGCCAGCTGTGAGTGAGTGTTGGCCCACGTGTTGGGGTGGGGGTCGGGTTGGGGTTTGGTTGGCCTCGGTGAGAGCTTTATCGCGCGCTTAGGTGAGCTGTTGGGTATTGAAATAGATCGGGCTGGGGAAGGGGGTTTGTTGCTCCCTGTCGGTACACCCTAGCTGCTAGGTTGTACCGATTAGTAGGTAGCTTGATCCCCTATTACCTGCCCCGGACAACCTGATTAGCAGGGTGTCTATTGGGCTTGGTAAACTGGGGATTGTCTTGAATCTAGCTAGCTAAGCTATGGTGTTTTCTCTAGGAGTTGGCGCCAAGCCGCTTATTGCGGAGCGGAGTAATATTATTCCGACACTCCCATACTATGCCAAGGCTGTTGGATGGTCTACGGGTACCGCAAAGATGTCTTTTCATTTCTTGTGTCTTGGGCCGTATGGTTTCTTGCTTTATAAAGCTATTCCTTTGAAAAACAAAAACCATGGAGTCTTCTTTCTTATTACACTTTGACCTGTTCTCAGAGCATGCAGGCTAGCGGTTACCCGAACGCGCTGGCATTCTGCCTTGTTCCAAAGGCTCGGCGCTTGCACTCAAACATATAGAACAAGAATAGACACATGCTCATGGGTGCAGCAGGGCATCAGATCTAAATCCTCGCCATGGAGATTCCTCAAACATGGAGGTAGTTGGGTGCCAACGTCATGTAATCCATCGATGTGGGCTAAGCGACGCATGGCTATTGCACTGACCGATGATCGCTTTTCGAGGGGCGCTCTTTCCTTGGGAGTGGCTCCTGCCAGTCAGGCTATCATCCTCGCGCCTACCTGCATGCTCTAGCTTTACTTGGCATTCTATACTTGTCTCTACTTTGGAACCATAGAGCCTTCCCTACCTGTTATGTTTGCTGGAACCGCGCCAACATTCAATCCATGGCCCTGTTGATATGTTTTGAACATCCATCCGGCTGTTTTGCCCTGCTCTAACTTTCATTTGTTGTCGTGAACTTTACACTTGCGTTTACCTGCCGTTCTTAAAGTCTTGCCAAATTTAGAAGCAGTCATTTCCCAGCGCGGCTACCTGCATATGCTGGGATTCCCATGTGTCTCACAGCCCTGTCTCAAACCACCGTTCGTGTTCTTCTTCCGCTTTGTATAAGCACTGCCCAACCGGAGCTCCGGATGCTGCGTTTGTGGGCGGTTACTTGCCTTGATGCTGCCATTGCGTCTTGGGAGCTGAGACATACCCTAATGGTGAGGCAGAGCGTGCCTCTTGCTTTGATGCCTGCTTTGTTTCGAACGTCAAGCCATCCGTATGGTTTTTGGACCTCTTTGCAATTTCGTAGCTCTCTTATTTCTATGCGTTGAACCAATGCACTTGGCAAATCGCTGGACTGCCTTCTAGTCCACGTACAATGTATTCTCCGCTTCAATCATCGGTCAAGAATCTGCCTGCAAATCAAAAAGGTTGTAACTGTCTTCGTCTATGACTGCCACGACTAACGCTCATCACCAGCAGGCAAATTCTGGAAACCAGTCACGTTACGACCGCCTTTACTGCTGAGCATAGCAGCTCTTACAGCATGCTTCGTCATCGTCCTCGAGTACTTATCCCGACTCAGTCGTCGAAATGGCGGCCTTGTCTTCGCCTTCAATGGCTTATCGACAACGGCTACCTTGTCACATCTTTACCTACCGACCATAATCGCGGTCTTCTATAGTATGCTCTGGAGCTGGATCGATCTTGATGCAAAACGCCTTGAACCATACTTTCAGATGTCGAAGGACGGTGGTGTCCCGGCCAAGGACTCGCTATTTCTACATTATCCAGTCGATTTTGTGGCCTTTGCTCCTTACAGAGCTTTTCGTCGGAAGTGAGTGCTTTTGAACAGCGTGTGAACTAGCACTGACATATTCAGACATTGGTCAGTATTCTTTGCAGGGACTGCTATGATGGCAGTATTCTGGGCAGTGACGCCGTTGGTCAGCGCAGTTTTCAACGCTACTAGGATTACGCAAACTGTAAAATCTGTAGCTCATACATCTGCTGCTCTGATACCCGTAACAGACCAAGTTTCAGCGTTGACAAGCGGATTCATGATGACCGCCTACGGCGTGTTGTGGCTCGGTCAAGAATTGCCAGGCTATACTACGAACGATAGTGCACTCCTGCCCTTTGTGGTCGACTCGAAAGAAGATTCTTCCTTGCTCGAGGAGGCTTGGACCTCTACCACGACCATGTACAGCACCACTTTGGCTTGCAAGCCTGCAACGATAGAAAACACGACATCCGGGCCAGGCTACAGTGATGGCCGTGGTTGCGTGATCGACACCACTAACCTTCCATCTGGGCAGAGCACCAATCTCACAACTTTATACATCGGATACTATATGAATCAATTCATTGATTTCTCTCTGAATGGAATGGGGTGCTCATCCGAAAGATTCTCTCACCTTTTCTTAGCTTTCTGGGGCGAAACGATCGATGGAGTCTTCAAGTCGACCGCGCTGTTTTGTGAGCCCGCCTACTGGGCGACAAAAGTCAACGCCACTGTTTCTGCCAAGAACATGACCGTCTCTACGATCGTACCTCTGGGAACACCTACCCCGTTGTCAGAAAATCTATTCAATAGATCAGATTTTGAATTAGTCGTCGGAACTGGTTCGCCAACAATATCGGGGAGAGGCGATATCCCAGATACCATAACATTGTTAGACCAGAAAGCGCGATTGCTTCAGATGGGTATTGGTTCCGAAGCTAACCCCACAAACATGGTCGGCTTTGCCGTGGGTGCGACGAAGCTGGAGCTTTCTCAATATCTGGATGCAAACGTACTGGCTAGTAGCTTCGAAAAGGCCCACAAGCTCCTCTTTGCTCTCGCCATCAATTCTCTTTTCTCCGCGAAGGCCGCCATTCCAGATACCCGGCCAGGCATTATTCGAGGTACTACCAATACCGTTATCGTGGTCCGAACATTAGCCCTGGTTCTTGAATGCGTCCTTACGGCAGTGACACTTCTTACCCTTGCCCTCCTCTACGTTTCCTGGACTCGCCCGAGCCAGATTTGTCAGGATCCAGCCTCCCTCGATGACATCATAGGCATGCTAGAGCCGGGATCTCTGGCGTCTAGGCATGTGCATGATGATTTCGCTCATGATAAGACGCTCCGCGCGTATATTAAACAAGGGAAGATGAATCTGTCTGCTGGAAACTTTGAGAATAAATCACAGATTCCGGATGACAACAAGACGACTACATCTAGTAACACGACGGTGGGAAGTGCTGGACCTGCTGTGGACGTGAATACTCCATCTGTCCAACCCTTGGAGCTACATGTGGTTGTGGCCGTAATCTTCATTGTCGTACTTTCGCTGGCAATCGTCGCCATGATCGTCCTTCAAACTTACATCAACAAATATCTTGGACTGCGTCTACCATCAGGCAATGCGATCATAAACCAGCTTGTCACCAATTACGTTCCCGTGATGTACGCAACTTTTCTAGAACCCTTCTGGCTACTGCTTAACAGATTGCTATGTATTCTAAAGCCGTTCGACGAACTGCGAAAGGGAAATGCAAGGCCATCGAGGTCTGTGAGACTTCAGTATACCTCTCTGCCGCCACAGTTGGTGATTTGGAGAGCTTTACGTGCTCGCCACTTCCTCCTTGCGGCAGTCTGTGTTATCGGATTGTCGGCAAATGTCATGAGTGTCGCACTCAGTGGGCTTTTTTTCACAAAGGTCACTGTGACGAGCTCGAATCACACCTTTGAACAGCTGTTCACACCCGTACTTGACCAAAGTATCATCGATGCCAAGAAGTCAGATCCAGCTTATGTCATTACTGCTAACATCAGTCATAACACGAGTCTTCCAGCTTGGACATCTCAAGAAAACTACTTTCTTCCGTTCACTCTAAGCAATAGTTCAAGTTCGGACCATGATCTAACCACGTACGAGGCTACGACCCAAGGTTTTGGCATGGGCCTTGAGTGTGCTCCCATCGACTATAATTCCACTGACTACCTCATCAATAGGACGGGAATTGCCCCGGCCCCTACTACGCTCGTTCACGTACCCCAACAGCTCTCTAAACACCGTAACATCACGTGTATCAACGCCAATGAGGGCCCGGCGGGCGGTCAGAACAAATCGAAAGCCGCACTGGAGGTCTTCCTACCTCTAAGCATGTCAAACGTATCCACAGGAGATACTTCAAACGAAATATGCAACACTCTGCTCCTTGCTGGCTTCCTTCGCGCCAACATCAGCGTTTTAGCCAATAATGTAAAGACCGAAAACTCCATGAGTCCAAGCATCATTGGGTCAGAAGTCCTCGCCGTCAACTCTATGTCCTCTCTTTGGATGGTCTGCCAACCGACATTTCTTACAGCGCCTTTTTCTGTCACTGTTGATGGCGACGGTCGCATTCAAGCGTCTACGCGGGTGGGTCCTTATGCACAAGACCTGAAGCCCTTTTTCTCCAACGGCTCGGATGTGACATCTTTCCTCGATCAGACCCGGCGTTTCTGGGGCGCTTCTGCTGATACATTCCCGTATTGGCATAATGATACATTCGTCGATACCTGGTTCGCATACTTCGTCAAAATGCTTACCAACACTACAGCATTCGTTGATCCTGAAGCCCCAGTGCCAGGCTTCGACACCATTGCCCCTGTCATTGAAGACATCTACGCTCGCATCTTCGCCGTCACGCTCAGCCTAAATCCGGCCTGGTTCAGACCTGCCCCATCCGGCATTCTGATCCCAGGCAGCGTCTCGACCACATCATCTAGGCTCTTTATGTCACGCCCAGCATATGTTATTACTGTGTCACTACTGGGGCTAAACATCCTTATTGCGCTAGCATATTACATCAAGCGCCCGAAGAGAATGTTGAAGCGAATGCCGACAAATATTGCAAGTGTGCTCGAAGTTTTTGATGGGAGTGGGCTGGTGGGCGAGGCGAGGGCAAGGGGTGACATGTATGAGGAGTGGAAGTTGGGATATGGGCGATTTGTTGGGACGGATGGGAAGCCAAGGATAGGGATTGAGAGGCGGCCGTTTGTTGTGGGGTTGGACCAGGGATGAGCCAGAGTGGGGTGAGCATTGCCCCATATGCTCATTTCTCAGGCCTACACCGGGCCCCTGTTTATGTATCTTACAGTATACCTACAGTAGGGCGAGCATGCCCACTTGGGGTATGTCTCGGCCCCGTCTCAGGGACCTCATGTACCTAATGACTGAGGGCCCCGGAGGGGCTCCTCAGCAACTTTGAAGCCTTTTGGCAAACACAATTCTTCTAGTCCCTTTGGCTCCCTATTTAGGTCTGAGATAGTAGGCCTTACCTAATAATTGAATTTACCCTTGATGGCTGAGGGCCCCGGAGGGGCTCAGCAACCCTCAAACCTCTTTAATAGATCCACTTCCTCTATATGAGTCCCCTGAGACAGGGGCATGCTGCCCAACTACTAATGGCCAAAGCACGACCTGCCCCCGGCGAGCAACCACTTCCAGCCCGATCTACACCCCGAAAACCACAGTTCGTATCATTCACTAGAATAGTTAAACCCCTGAGTGGCCCATTCCAGCCCTAAAGGCGCTGCTATGCGGAGCTCAAGTGCTCCCTCAGAAAGCGCTAAAGCCGTAATTTCCGGGTGCATTTCTGGTCGCCCAAACGACCAGCTGTAGGCCCTATCTTAGGGCAGCCCGGGCGGATGGCAACTCAGGGGGGTACAGTACTGTAAACCCTGCTAGCGGCCACACGACAACTTGCTTCGCCCTGAGAATCACTGGGAAGACTGAACTATGTATGCAGCCATTAACGATACTGTAACCCCGGCCCAGAGTTGTACTTTCGGTCGACAAATGGCGAGTGCAAGGATCACGTGGGGGAATCGTATTAGGCGCGTCGGGCTGGCGGACGTCGCGGGGTCGAAATTGTACAGTAAATCCAAAGACAGGGTTCTACGGCAACACACTGAACGAGCAGCCCTTGAGGACACCACGAGAGTTTTGTTGATGGGCGGTCCACTGCCTGAAGCACTGGCAAGTAGGACCCTGCAGGCGTTGGCTGGAGGAAGTGGATTTGCCAAAGGCTCCAGATTTGATAAGCTCAATTACTGTACTGGGTAGTTCGAAGGCCTATTCTACTGTCCCCAAGCTGAATGGGGAGCTAAAAGGACCGAATTGCTATCTGGGCTTAGGGTGCGTCTTAAGCGAGCTTAGGGGTTAAACCCCCCCCCCCGCTATTTACACCCGAGATCTTTCCACTGGGGGTCTCACTGGGGCATGTCGCCCAACTAGTCCTTCTAATCCCCCATCCAGGTCCGGGACAGTGGCCCTACCTAATAATTGAACTTTCACCTTAATTTTCAGACGGGTAAGAATGATGAGTTGGATTTATGAGTTCAAGCTGATGTCTCTACTGATGATGCTATGTACTTTTTTTTTTCGCTATGCATGCTGTACAGAAATGCAATCTATCAAGGGTATTGTACAAAATGAGAAAAAGGATTGGCCATCCGCTATGCTTTATCGATCACCGTTGCCTCTCATAGTGCTTACCCTTCCTAGAACAAGTCGCCAAATGCACGACGCACGTACTTGTCAGCAAACTTGGCGGAGCGCTTGCTGGCGACCATGAAACCACCGGAGCATTTTGTGCCAGCAGCCACGGGGATCCAGGTGACTGTGTTTGACATAGTACAGGTACCTATCTGTCGCCCATCGGGCGAGCAAATAGACTGGCCAGGCTGAGTGCATGTTCCGCTAGACGAGCCGGCAGCTGGTGCAGTTGAGCCGGAGGCAGAGCCGCCAGATGAATTGCCAGATGCGGCAGGGGCGGTACTAGGAGCAGCAGCAGCTGGGGCAGCAGCGGCAGGGGGAGCGGAAGGGGCGGCAGCAGCTGCGGGGGCTGATGCGGCTGAGGCAGCTGGAGAGGCACCAGCAGCTGGGGCGGTCTGGGAATCGGGAAGAGGAGCTGAGGCCGCGGGTGCAGCGGAACCAGAAGAATCAGATGAACCCGAAGCTGCACCGGACCCACCGGCGGCGGGTGCACCTGAACCGGAAGAACCGGAAGAACCAGATGAACCAGAAGATGAAGAGCCCGTGGCAGCTGGAGCGGCCGCACCAGCTGAACCGCACTTGGGACCGCTGGGAGCAACAGGTGCAGCGGAGGGGCCTGAAGCGGCAGATTCAACGGACTGCCCGGGGTCTGGAAACAAGACGTTCTTGGAATCGGGTGTCACACAGTCCGAGGTAGGAATGTTGGCTATGAACATGGCTGGAAAGTTGGGTGTTGCGCGCGTTGACAGCTCTGAAAGGTCATATTCTTCAGTACCATTCAGATATGTGTCGCGCTTGCTCGAGCCTCCAGTGATTTTGACGTTGGCGCAGTTCATGTACATCTCGCGGTTTCCAATCTTGTTGAACCAAGTCCAGGCGAGAGTATAAGTCCCAGGGCTGATACCCTGAGGGATGGTGTAGTCGTAGGTGTCAGGGTCCAACGCGTCCTTGGAGTCACCATTGTTGCCTGCTGAATTTCTCGCTGGACAGCCCCCAACGATGGAGTGAATAACCATCCACTTGGAGCTCTTGGTTGCCGGGTTATCGGTGGTGAGAGAGATCTGACAAGAGCCCCCACCATGCACAGCTTGACCCTTAAATACGAGTGTCTGCTTGGAGCCGATGGCCATATTAGTGACTGGTCCACCCGAGTTGCTCGTAGCCTTGCAGGGGAAGTTTGATCCCTGTGCATCCAGAGGGCTATTGTTAGGGTCACCGTAAGGTGCTGGCTGGTGCATTATCATGTGTGCGTTGGCCACGGAGAGGAGAGCGATGGCCGAAGCCGAGAGAATGGCTTTGAAGGAAGGCATGATGCTGGTATTTGTGATTTGGTTTCGTGCCTGACGAAGTTGAATTGTGGCTTTGGTGTTTGGTGTCTGTTTGAAGTCGTGAGTGGACGTCTGGGTGTTGATGTGATATTGATGAGAGGGAGAACTGTGGAATAGAGAAAGGGGTATTTGTAATTTGCAAGAAATGAGGGAGAACAATGTGCGTTGAGATCGTATCAAAGCAAGGCTTCTACAATGGATATTGTGGCCAATCTACAAAGTGTTCGAGGGAGTGGAGATGCAGGAATTTCAACAATGCAATGGTGCGAGATTGCCACAATCAAAGGACAATAGGCACCATGACGTTCGAGATGCTGCACAAAACAAAGGACCTCTGCAGAAGAACAAGGGTTGACGTACCTATTGACAACGGCCGGATTGTGCTAGATGAGATTCGCAATAATGAACGGCGTAGGTAAGTCTGGTGGTGCGGCGTAATCGTCTAGCAGCGCTGAACGATAGTGAGTCTGCCACAGGCAGGACGTTTGAGATGCTTTGAGGTGAAGAGGACCAGCCCAACGTAAGAAAAATGAAATTGTCGTTATTCGTTATTATGAGAAGATGTGAGGAAGAAAGACGGAAGAGGGGTGGGAAATACAAGATAAATACTTGGCCTTCATCATGTCCTGGTGACTCGATGACTCCGGGAAACGCGAATGATCCATATCAATGGTGGGACAATATAAGTGTGACTTCACTCTAGCACACAGTGAAGGTAAGTATTGGAGAGGAGAGGGTCGAAGCGCCGAAATCCCTCTCCTATATCCTTGCATGATCCTATAATCTTTCAACACAGGATTACAGGAGATCTATCTGAGGCAATTCACAACCCCAAGCGGGGAGGCGCGGGGTCTTCGTCCACACAACGGCCTGTACCACGATCACTTCTGAAGCGAACAGGGTCAGAGGGTCTCGTGTAAGCGCGCTGCCTTCGAGGGAGAGTAATACAACAGAAACGATGACTCAGTAAGGTAGGGACGAGATGCTCCATCTTTGTCGGCAGAGGACGCGACGCCCAACGAGAAGTGCAAGCTAAGAACGAGAGAAACAATGCATTCAGGTACCCGTGTTACCGAAAGCCTTGGTGTTACAAAAGAAGAATCTAGTGGCATATGCGCGTACTAGTAGCATGTACGCGTAGTACATTGGATCAGATGAAGCCAGTCAAGACGAAAGGTTTAGCTTGCATAAGGTATGTTGGAAGTGGGGATGAAAACAAGTGCAGGAACCAATCAGAGCGCATAACAGCCCTAGCGTGAAGATATCTGCGCCAAGCTTTATGCGGCCGGCGGTCGGCGATCGGCGCCTTCTTCACCGTGTGGCCCGACGTTGTTCAAGAGACTTCCCTCCTGAAACACTCCCGCATCTGACAACAATCGACTGGCCAATAGTAACCTCATCATGCAGGTCCCACGACACCGGAAGCAGCCAATAGCTACCATGGCTCTGATGGTACCTCATACATGTTCCCGTCCAGGAAAGGACGAGCTCTGGGTGCAACCTGCCTACGAGTTACCTCGAATATATGGTGCCTTCCTTTCGAAATAATGACTACCTTCTTGAGCCTGTGCTCTTCACTCATAACATCTTACCGCTGCCTGATCGGTAAAAAGATTACACATCCAAAATACATCTATGATGCAGAGACGACTAATTTTCTGGAGTCAACGACTCTCAAACGTATTACGAGGAGGGCGAAATCAAAAAGGCAGATACCGGAAAGTTGGGTGAATGAAGACCGCAAGTGTGTTTGCAACGATGGCTTTCAGAAAAGCAAGACGGCCACACATTCGATTTGAGTCTTATTTCGTTCAGTGCAGTTGTTGGATCACACTTTCACTCGCCGACGAGCTTGGAGCTTCCACTTCACAACGTTGACGACCAAGCCTGTGCCTTACTCTTTCTCTATCGAGCTTGCCTCGATCTTTCCACCAGCGACAATGGGCAGGTGCGTCGCGCGCAGGCAGAAGTTCACCTTACAACCACTGCAACTCCCTAGAGCTTAGCAAACATCTACCCTGGTATACTTAATCAGCACAATTATCTACAGTCGTTCCAACCTCTATGCCTGGACGTACGCCATGCGATGTTCAATACTGTTGAGTGAATGATCACCTTGACATAGGAGGCAAATCTAGCTCTTTGGATGCAGTGTCCTCCACTTCGACTTACCCCGACCCGAAAATCTATACTCATCACAGTCCCTTCCAGTCACCGCCATGTCCCAATCGAATCCTTGTCTGTCTCCGGACCACGTCTGCAGCCAGCCGTTTTGCTCCTGCACGTTCGCCACCCTCAGAAGTCAAATTGTAATGTGGCGCCTGGAGAGCTTCTATGCGGCGAGGAAGGAAGAGATAATGGTAGCATGCGGTTCTCAACTTGATCAATACCACCTTAAAGGCATGCACTACCACCCGGAGGTTTTTCGATTACGAACCGTTGCTCGGAATGCTCAAATGGAATACACAACGTCTCAGGTACGGAAAGTATACTTCGCGACACAGTTACTCAGAGCCTACGAGACTTGGCGACAGACCTGCAACCCTACGCCACAGCAGGAAAGAGATCTTGATGCAAGGATCGTGACACATTATCGGTCCTTTGTGTACGCAAGTCATCACGTCGCGTTCCCGCGCCTCCCACCTCTCATTCCTGCGTTCGATTACACACCTACTTCCATGCTCGGATGGCGCTCGTACTTCGAGAATTTGGTCCGGGTGTTCCCATCGCTTTCACTCAATTGGATGAAGGCATTGGAAGGGATGATACGGAAATCTGTGGGAGCTTTCATTCGGGTTGCGGCAGCAATGGAAAGTTCATATGCAGCACAGAGGCATGAAGTTAAGCACATCACAAGCCCAGGACAAGTGATCCTTGTGCAACGGGGAACCACGGTGACGCAGCCGTATGTGATTGAGGTGGAGGGCACCGGAGTTGTGATCTTCCTCGACTGAGATCCCGATCACTTTTATAAAGTTGAAAAGAATTCTTGTTAGTGCCACTTTGGCTTAGCTCACAAATGCAACGACAGTTACCACTTGCAACTAGACGTCGAGCCATCAATGCGTGAAGAGTGGTCTTTGCAACGCTAGCCCCTACATGCAGTGAGACCTCCAATGCCTAGCCGCTCCTGGACTCCGAATTGAACGAGGATAATACCAAGTCACCTGACCAATTTCCTTCGAAAGGGTGATGTATCTGTGAAGGGCATTTACCCATCAGTCCTAAACAGTTGGTGCTTCCAGCAAGAATGTGGTGACATCGCCTTAGAATAACCTTGCTATAACCGTCATGGCAGGCCACAATGCTAGCCGCGGCTATGTATGGCTTATATGTCCAAGTCATCTTTCCGATAGCTTACAGCGCCAAATCTCAAAGGACGCTACGTGACCCTTTGTTCTATGTATTAGCCATGCCTCTAGCCTCTATCACTGAAGTGCGATCCTTGTTGCATCCATAACACTGGATGAAGTGCGACGCTGCTTTGGCTTCTCGCTGTTGCTTTTCACTTTCTCCTCCTCCTCACTTGCACGCTTGTGCCTCCCGCCCGCCGCATTATCCTACACGTCAAACTGCCTCGCCCCGGCTTTGGAACGCTTCGACTTCGTGAACTCGGATCCCAACAACTGTAAAAACTCTATGCTGAAAATTCTCCAGGTGGCTCCAGGGGGCCGGACATGGTAGCCATTCAGATGGATCTCCTCCTAACAATAGACCAACAAAAGTTATAGCATCGCCCTACCCTTAAGTTCTCTGCCTCGCGTGACTACTTCTCAAGGCTCCATATTGCGAATACGGCTTTGATCCTTCAGACCTGGTGCGGTACTCAGCGTCACGGATATAGTGTTGATCATATGAAAGATGGGTTCGCACTTGTCTACTGGGATGCCACAACCACTAGAAATACGTATCTTGTTGGTACATCAACCTCAGGTATATGATCCCGCACCACGTCTATTTGTCCCGACATATTTAAGCTATCAAGAATTCTTCAGTCCATGTTTTTGAAGTAGGACACGTTGATTCGACACCAGCGCAACATGCCGAAGCGCTCAGGCCGGAAACGTTTCAGGTTTAGAACTCAATCTTCGACACACCCTCCTCGGCGCTAAACGAAACACCAAACATCACGTCGGACAACACATATCATGCACTCAAGCATAGTAGGCTTAGCTTCAGTCCTACCGTAAGAAAACACCTCCTGACCATCTGTACTCTGCATCAGAGGCCATCGCGATCCCATGGCGCGTACGCATTCAAACAAAAGGCAACAAGCCAAGCAGAATACTGTATATCAGCTTAGGCTACGAGATAATGTAATTGTCCCTTGTACCCCAGACATCTTCCCATCGCTCATGACTTTCCCATTTCTCACCACTTGACGCAGCCTTTTGGTGCGCAGGCTTGGCGCGAACCTGGGTCTCTTAGTTTCCGTTCTCTCAACACGGCGGGTGACTCACATTGTTCTTATGATTTCCCATGATAGTCCTGCTGCTCCTCGTAGAAACTGGGTGTGTATCGCTGTATACATCCTTCCTACGACCGCACGTATAGCAGTGCAAATGAATGGCAATAGTCATTGGACCGTTGTGGCCCATGGGGCACCAACCACACCACCAATGGGGGATGGTGTTGTCATGTTCCCGCATGTGAAGAGAGTGAAATATGTCGGTGATAGGGAGGTATGCAGCGAGGCTTTGGCAACTTTACAGAATGTTTGCGCGGGATGGGGGCGAATGGGTGGAAGGAGGACGAAGATCAGGCTACCGTACGAAATTCCAAATTCGAAAATGTTGATGTATCATCAGGTCACATATATTCGTTCTCATATTGAAATAAGAGAAAGAACCTGGGACTTCTCAAAAATAAGCAACCAGAGCCTCCAAGGCAGATTCCTCCCTAACATACCCGTCCGCAAGGCTGCACACTCATACTGTCGGAATAATATTACTCCGCTCCGCAATAAGCGGCTTGGCGCCCGCTCCTAGATAAAACACCATAGCTTAGCTAGCTAGATTCAATCAATCCCCAGTTTACTAAGCCTAATAGACACCCTGCGAATCAGGTTATCCGGGGCAGGTAATAGGGGATTAAGCTACCTACTAATCAGTACTACCTAAGCTAGCAGCTAGGTTCTACTAACACTAATCAGTTATTAACCTTAGATTAGCAAGGTACGAATAAAAATTTTAACTGTAACTAAGAACCTTACCTATACTACTATAAAGCCTTAGCTATAACGCCTACCCTCAGTAATAGCTATAACGCCTACCCTTATAATAACGCAACCGACTATAGAAGAGGACGGCGGGATAATAATATTAATAGGAATCGTCCTTAATAACCCTAAAAAGTCGATAAAGGATACCCTAATAATATATATTATCTAAGTAATAAGCTCCTACTAAAGCTGCGAAGAAGAAAGACGTAATCTATAGATTAACTTCCTTAAAGACTTTAGCAATTAGGACGAAGCTTTATTTAATAAGGTAGAGAAATATATACTATAAAGCCTTAGGGAGCTACTTTTTAACCGTAGCGTCTTTATACCTAAGGATAGAACTTATATCTATAAGTACTTAGTAAGGCTAGTAGTCTAACTATAGTCTAATTAGCCTATAGACGTACTAAAGCTAGTAAAGAAGTCTAATACTAACTCTACTAGTAACTCTAATACGCCTAGTACGCCTATCTTAGGAAATAATTTTAACACGCCTAGTATACCTATCTTAGGTAACTCTAATATACCTAGTACGCCTACCTTATTTAAAATTAAAATACTAACTAGGACTACCCTAATTAATAGTATTAAGATCTATAACGCTATCGCTAATTACTAGGAGTAAGGCCTTTCCTAAGAGCTTACCGCGTTAACTAAGCTCTATATAGAAGAGATAAAGTATAATAGAAGAAATAACTCCTTTAACTATAAGCTAAATATATTCTTAGCTACCGCTTCTAACGCTAGGATACTATTAACTAAGCTCTATATAGCTCTTTAGTATATACTTAGTAGCGACGTACTTAATTTCTACTTTAATAACTAATCTTTCTTTTTAGTAATAAACCTAAACTCGCTATAGCTTACCTTTAAAGGAAACTTTAAAGGAAGAGAATACTAAATCGCCCGCCTTAATAAATAGAATAGTATATCCTTATAACTATTTATTAACTATAATAAAGATAAGACCCTAATAGAGTACCTAGATACTATAATATTAAAACTAAGAGAGCTATAATATAGCCTAAACGAGAGCCTTTATAGGGATAGCTTTATCTACTAAAAGATAATTACTACTTATAAGTCTATACCTACCTATAAGATCGTCTACCGAAAACTACTAGATACTATATAAAGCCTTATTTAAGACCTCTAATTATCTATAGCCTTATAAGACCGTTACAGCCTTATATCGCTAAGTAAAACGATATATACTAACCGCTGCTACTAAAACTATAAATCTAGTAGTCGTAACCGCGAATCTAGTAGTCGTAGCTAATTAAGATATCTAAGTAAGCTAAGATATAACCCTAATAATTCTAGTAATTTAACGAATAAAAAGCGATATTTTATCTATAAAAAGGAAGGTTACTAGTTAACTAATTACCCTAAGGAAGAACGTTAACGCAGCTTTAAGCAATACCTCACCGACGTTAAAGGCGAAAAGGAAGAAGGTAATAGCGAAGGCAGTACTACTAAGGAGGATACCGCTAATAATCTACCTAACTAAGGTAACGGTAAGGTATTTCTAACATTAATAGGTGTAATTAATAGCAAGGCTGTATACTAAAAGCTAGCTAATTAGGCGACTTTATATACTATTATAAAGGTACTGTCTATCTAGGATAATATTAATATTAATATCTAAGGAGAAGTACCTCGCCGCCCTACGAAAAGATATAGCGACAGCTACTTCTACGGCCTTATAATTAATACCGGCGCTACCTATAACTCCTTAGTAGGCTATAATTAATACCTAGCACTACGGCGTAAGTAAGATATTAATATTAACGCCGATAAGGCTAGTACTACTAGATTTAAGTTTAGTATTAGCGAAGCCTTATCCTAAGGTACTATTACCGTCTAATTACTAATTAGTGTTATTAAATTCTATATTATCGACGCTGACATACTATTCCTTCTCTACCTACGAGACCTTAACTAGGTAGGTTTTTATTTTAATAACCTTACTAATTAACTAGTTAGTAGTAATAGATAAGTCTTTATTATAAGGCTATACGGTTACCTATTCCTTATATAAGGAACGTCGCTAGCAAACGCCTATATTAACGCCTATACTAATAACGGCGTTGCAAGTAGCTAATTAATAGAGTAGGATCTTTAACGTCTATACCGCCGCTTCAGCTACCTATCGATAATATACTTAGTACGCCTGCTAAAGCGCTCTAGCTACCGTTTCGACTAGGACGCTATCAACCGACTCGGTAAGTTCTACTTAACTTGCTAGAAATATAGAAGATCGCTAGGAAGGTTTAGATTTACTATTAAAAACGACCTATAATTTAATTATTTAGTAATAATTAATATTATATATCTAGATAGCCCTACCGCCTTAGTCCTATATATAGTCGACGAGGCTATACGCTTCTAAACCGCCCGCTTTCTAAAAGATATTTTAGCGGAGATGGTCTAGGATACGCTAAGGGCCTGCTAGATTAATACTTATATTAGACTACTAAATATACTAGTCTATAACGCTAGCAAGTAATTTATTAGTACCGAATTCGCCTCTAAGGTAAAAGGGATAGCAATTAAATTAAAATACGTCCCGGTTAAAGTATACTACTTAATTAGTCTAGTTAAACGCTACTACGCACCTCTTAGGCGTGCTTATAATATTATCTAAGAAGACCTACTATTACTAGGTAAGTAATTCGTCTTATAAATTGTTATTAAGGTAATTAACGATACCGCTAGACCTAATAGACTAATACCTATACTACTTCTATTTAGTACGTTTCTAAAGCTTACTAAATTAGACCCTATACACCTATTAATTGCGGAACGAGGTAAGGCTATTAAACGCGTAATAAAAGAAGCGTTAGAATTACTAGTAAAGCGAGATATTACTAAAGCCTTACGCCACCGCAACGGTCTATAAAACGACGCTATTCTAGATACTCCTATTAGCAGTAATATCCTAGTCTAGCGAGAAGGTAAAGGATAGAAAGGGCCCTACTAACTACTCGCTATAGATAATTAGAATTAAGCTTATACAGTTAAACTTAGTAGCGGCCCTATAACCTTTCGAATTATATTAGTTAAGCCTTACTTAGTCGAATTAACTAATAAAACGCCTCCTATAACTTAAGTAGACCTACCTACCGAAGAAGCTACTACTATATATTAGAATCTATAGCGATAGCGATACCTACCTACCCGCTACGCTCACCTTACTAATAAGGAGCTTTTAGATATCGACCTATTAATAAAGCTCCGGTTAGAAGGTACTATTCGCTTACTAAATAGCCTATTTATCGACTCTTATTAAAAAGAAATCGACGGCCTTATTGCTAAGGGAGTCTTTAAGATTATTAGTAAGTAAGATATACTACTATATACCCGTATCTTTAGCTACCGATTCGTCGATAATATTAAGTAGGATAGCGCTATACTATTCGAAAAGTCTAGACTAATTATCTAAGCTTATAATAATAAAGGTAAGAAGGAGGTACTAATATAGTCGCTAATAATTTAACGCGCTAGCTAACACCTTATTATCTACCTTACTATAATTCTACTACGTAACCTCTACGTACGCGATATCTTATAAGCTTATATATAGTTAACGTTAGTACTAAGCCGCGCTATCTATATAAAACCGCCGCAAGGTACTAATTTAGGAGATAATATACTAAAAGTAGTCCGCCTATTATATAGCGTCCCTAAGGCAGAGACGTATTAGTTTAAAACCTACTATAACTACTATACTAGTAAGCTAGGCCTTACTATCTCCTTATTTAATCCCTACTTAATATTCTCTAAGCAGGTAATTATTAGCCTCTAGACTAATAACTTACTATTTTGCGGAATAGCTGAATACTTAGAGCTGGAAGAGTAAGTACGCCTTAATATAGGCTTTCCAGCGAAGCTAATTAAAAAGCTGGATAATAAAAAAGACCTCTAATTTAACGGTACTACTATCTCTACTAACGGCGATACTACTATTTCTAGTAACGGCGACATTCTAAAGCTCTCCCAGTAATAGCAGTATAGTAAAATTAATATAATCGATACCGCCAGCGATATTAAATCGTAATATATTAAGGAAAGGGCTTAAGGCGCCTATATAGCCTTTATATATTAACTAGAGATAGTCTTTACCCTATCTAAAGCAGCCTAAATTACTCAGCTAGCGAAAGAAGACGCTAATTAGTTAAATAAATAGCTAAATTAGTAAAAGGAGAACTACCGCTAAGGCCTATAATTTATTAAGCTTACTTTAGAGAAGTTAAAGTTACTAGTCTTTATTAATATAGCCTTCGCTAATAACGCTAATCTTAGCTCTTAGATTAGGTATATTATTATCCTTATTAACGAGTAATAGCTAGATAAATCGACTATTAATATTAGCGGTAATATTATCTACTAGAGTAGCACTAAATATAAAAGAGTTATAAGATCGGTACTAGCTTTAGAGCTATATATAATAGTAGTAGAGTTTAATATTACTACTACCCTATAATCTACTATTAAGGGTATTACTTAGTTAAAGATACTACTAATTCTATATACCGACTCCTACTCCCTATATAACTATATTATACGCCTCGGTACTACTGCTAAGAAACGCCTAATAATTAATATAATAGGGCTATAGCAGTCCTATAAGAGGAGGGAGATTAATAAGGTATAGTAGATTAATAGTAATTATAACTTAGTAGATACTATAACTAAGGAGCGCTACTACTAGGCGTTAAAGTAATTAGTAGATAGTAACGCTATTAAGTTAAAGATAAACGCCTAAGTAAAAAGAGAAGCTATAATCTAACTAATTAGATTATAACGTTACTTAGCCTTATAGGCTCGTTTCTATACTAGCTAATTACTAGATTTAGCGTTAATTAGCACTATTTTTTCGACTTTCTAAAACTTTACTAGTATTAGAATAATATTACTCCGCTCTATAATAAGCGGCTTAGCGCCCGCTCCTAGATAAAACACTATAGCTTAGCTAGCTAGATTCAATCAATCCCTAGTTTACTAAGCCTAATAGACACCCTACGAATCAGGTTATCTGGGGTAGGTAATAGGGGATCAAGCTACCTACTAATCGGTACTACCTAGGCTAGCAGCTAGGTTCTACCGACACATACCTTAGCATTCGCTTCTTGGTCGGCATAGCCTCCTTGCGCCCGACACTTCCATACCTTACTCCCAAGACCCGCTGAGGTAGCCTCATCTCCCCACGCCTTTAGATAAGGCTATACCCACATCGTCGTAACCTACTCAACCTCGACGAACACCACTTGATCTGATATGATCATCCACACCATAATCCTCCCAGAGATATGACACCGTAATGCTAAAGCACAGCTTCTCGCACCGAAATATCTCCCGTCTCTATCTTCCTGCGTGGTATGAGTTCTTCCCTCTGCTCGTTCATGTTCCAGTCTACGGATAAATGACGGGATTTGGATTCTGGATTGTATGTGTTCCGTCTATGATGGTAGTTATAGCAGTGTCTATTCTATGAAGAAGAAAGTCATAGGCTGAGTATCTGCTTAGTGGAGTGTTCGCTGAACTACGACGGGCGCAGGGGCAGGGTGTGTGGAGATTGATGGGAGGATAGTGGTAGCCTAGCATTGGGTACCCTTCTACATAGTCCTTGCTAGATAACATGTCCTCCATTCTTCGATTGGCAACCATTGACCATTTGGAAGTGATGGTCGGGGTTTATCCAGTGCTGGGCGGCATACGCAGGTAGGTCCTTACGTAATAAATATTGCTGGGGCTGAGGGGACTGGGAGTTTTGTTATCTATCTTGTGACAGCAGCGGCGGGCTCTTCGCTGTTGGAAGGTGAGAATGGTAATGGGCTGTCATATGTAGCTGGCTATAAGATGCTAGGCTACGTCTTCGTAAATGCACTTACTCTATGGAAATCTAGACGATGTCTTGTGCGCACGCTACCCTGTTCTGCTAGAGCGTATATTAATGATCATGGGCAATATGAAACCGTGGTTGAGGTTCACTCGCCGAAATGAGACCGTAGACTCGCTTCAGTGCTGTCGGCGATTTGATAGTAGAAGATGTGGACAGGCAATACCTCCAACGTCCTTAATGGTTTAAACCGTTCAGTTTTGAAGGCAAACTGGACCAACTACTGAGATTTAGCGTTAAGCAGTATAGTTTAAAAGTTAAACCGTTCAAACCTATAGAACTAATAGTTAACTAATAGTTTAAACAGTTCAAGTGCGGGGGTATTTGAAAGGAGCCGTACCTTACTTAAATTTAGTAAGGTACTACTTCCTCAACTGTTTAGTATAATTCTCAACTCCGCTAACAGGGTTAGTACGGTGTGCCGTAATAGGTAATTAGTTATATCAAATATTTTTAACTTTAATTTTGAACTTTTATTTCTAAAACCTACCCTACTATATTTGCAATTATTAATAATCTAGTAATTATACTACTACTAGTAATCTAATTATCTATAGCGCCTATAATATAGCTTATCTAATAGTACTCTATTAAATTCCTACCTCTTATCTATATAGCGCTACGTATAATTAACCTAAACTCCTACTAAGAATAGATCCTTAATACTTATAATAGGGGTACTACTATAGAGGATATCCTTATTTAATTATATAAGGACTACCCTATAGTTAGTCTAAGTATACTATAAAGATACTTAGATAGTTAGGGTATAAAGAAATATATTAGATATAAGTATTTAAACCCTTAACTTTATAACTTAATAATTACCTTCCTCTTCTATAAGCGCCTAGCGACTAATTAAGAGATAAGAGTTAAGTTAAAAACTATAGAAATACCTATATAACCTAAATTACTTTAGCGAATTAAGATTAAGCTAGGTTACTAGTAGAGGCGTAAGATTAGGTAGGGATAGTTTTAAGATAATAAAATAATTTATATTATATAGGAGTACTTAACTAGTAGCTTTATTATAAACTTTAGACTTATATACCTCTATACCTACTTCTAATATAAGGGGATCGCTATCTTTAGGTATAATCTAATATATAGAATAAGACTAGTTAATCTAGAAGGTATTTAGTAAAGATTAGAGAAGAAATAATATAGGTACTAAAAATATATTATACTAAGACCTAATATAATCTAGTCTATTAATACGTATTATAAGCTAGAGTTCTTTAGCGTCTAAATCTACGCTATAATTAACGCCTATTCTTATAAAATTCTATAGATCTATATTAGAGTCTTAGCTTATATAGTAATTAGTATAGTAAAGTAATATTTAGACTATTTAGTAGAGGTAAAAACTATACCTAATATAATCTATTTTAACTAAGGGATAGAGACTATTCTTATTATAGACGCTTACTAGTAGTTATATTATATATAAGAGGACTATACTAAGAGACTAAGACCTTTTAAGAAGTATTAGATATTTAGGAAGAGTACTATAAACTAAAGGATTAAGGCTTAGTAGATATATCTATAGTCTTCTATACTATACCGCTAGGTACTCTTCTTTAATATCGCGTAAGAAGAAGGATATTATTAATATAATAAGCTTTATAATTAACTAGCTTACTACGCTATCTATATACGCTTAATTTGTAAAGAAGCCTTTAAATTTATAGAGAACTAGAATTCTTATAAGATTTATACTTAGAAAAACTATCCTTATATAGTCTCCAGTAAACCTTAGTATCTCTATAAGTTCCCTAAACCTCTAGTAAAGAAGTATACTAGTACGCCTAATCTAAAGCTTATTAAAAAGCTAAGGGCGGAATTATAAGCCTATAACGTAGATAAATACTTACTACTAGTAACTAAGGATTAGTACTACTAAAAAGCTTTATAGCTAGGATATAACTTAGATACGCTAAAGGCTTCTAATATTCTTCCTAATAGAATAGGATAGCGACTATATAGTACCATTTATATAAAGCTTAGGGAGGTAATCCGTTAATATATTATCTTAGGCGTAGAACTAATACTTACTAGTATAGAGACCCCTACTAAAGTAGGGCGGTAGCGACCTTCTTAGACTATAATAGATACGTTTTAGAATATATAAAGGAATAAGGAGCCTAATATATTTTAGAATTAGCTAGATAACGAGCTTAGGCCTAAATCTAACGACGAGATCTATTCTAAGGCGGCGGATTTATATATAGAGAGCGAGGAGGCTCTCTAAGAGATACTAGAATAAGGTATTAGTTTTAAAAAGTATTATAATTAATTTTTTAGCTATATTCCTTACGTAATTACCTTAAGTAATTATCTTAAGTAATAAAAAAATAATATATTTCTAAATAACTAATAGACTAATCTTTCTTATAATAATAGATTATAAGGACTTTCGGAGTAATTCCGCGCTTACAGCTAATCAGATTACCCCTATATTCTAAACTACGCTTTTAGGCCTAGCGCCTTTATAGCGCCTTTAACTACTAAAAGTTAAATCTATATTATAACTTCTTCGCAGTAATGCCTTACGCCATATACGTTATTTAATATCTAGATAATTTCATAAGTTTTGAAGTCAGCTATCAGTTTACTTGCGTATTAAGAATTATTAGAATCGGCCTATTTACGTAATAGTTGTGAGCAAAAGAAGCGTTCTCCTAATAGTTTGCAGGCACTACGGGCTCGCTGGTAATTGCTAAGCTTAATACTTAGCGCCCCTTCTTAAAAAACCCCTAGGCAACTCCTATATTTACTACTACTCTACTATTTTACTATAGTATAGCCCTATAACCTCGCAACGTCTTCACCAGTACCGGTAGTATATATAATAAGGTATCTATTACGAGAAATCGAGCTCCGAAGCTTTAGGTGCGTATATATATTAATCCTACAGAGCAATCTACGCGTCTAGTTAATCGAAAGCGTTAGAATTCGTCTATACTACTTAGAGACCTCCTAAATAATACAGTTAACGGCAGAATATAAGGTTAGGGTAGGGGGAAACGTACTAGGACCGCTTAGAGTACTAGGAACCTTAACGTTACTACTATAAGTTAGCAAGTAGAAATTTATAATATATAGGGAAGGCAGATTATTCGACTATAGCAGTAGAACGCCTATCTACGGCCTCACCCTACCTAATTAGGTATCTAATAAGTTCTCTAAGTAGTTATACTACCCTATAATCTAGAGGATTTAAGCCTACCTAAGTACCGAGATTCTTCTTCCGAAGATAAAGTACCTCTACTAGAACCGCGATATTACCTCCGCTAGCAACAGAGACACGCCCGGTAGGTATAGGAGAATAGCGAGGAACGTATACTACGTTAGCAGCGTCGCCGTTAACCGTATTAGCGCCGTAATATTATAGATAAGGGTAGGAGAACCTTACTTAGTACGTATCTATATACTTAGTTACCGTAAGTATATATTAATCTCCTAAAGTACGTTATATTACCGTAGTTCTTTAATCTAACTAATAAATATCCTTATTACTACGCCTTCTCTTTCGAGGGTAAGCGTCTTTCTACTAAACGGTAGTAGTACTATTAGAATAGTATAATTAATATCTAAGTACCTAACTTACCTAACTTTAAATTCCTTAAACGACTACCTAAAGGTAACCCTAAGCGTTGAGTTCTCGCGTTAAATAAGCTATTTTATAAGGTAGAATATATATTAGATAGTTAGGACTATATCCTAGACCCTTATTAGCTAGGGTAGTATAAGATAAAATAGACTACCCGTAGTACTACGTTTATTAAGAGAGCCTTAAACTATAATAACCTACTTTCTTTTACCAGTAAGGGTGTAGATAAGATAGATTATTAGGTTAGGCAGACTATATATAAGATCTAAGGGGGGATATATTACGCTATTAGTCTACTTTTACCTAAAGAAGGTATTACTAAGAGATATACTTAGTACTACTTTATTAATAATAGCTAGGATTAAGTAGACACCTATATAATATATACTAGGCAGGTTAAAAGATCTATTAATATAGATATAGTACTTCTTCTTTAGCAACTTCTTTAAGATATTAACCCCTATATATAGAGCTTTAAGACTTACTAGGAACGCTTATTAGATAATAAGGTAAGATACCCTCTATAGACTATAAACGTCTATATTATATAATATAACCCTAGGCGTGCTAATCGCGGTATATATAATCACCCTATATCTAGTAAGGTAGCCTATATTATAATTACTCCTCCCGACGGCGCGAAGGGACGTATTATATAAGATATTCGTATTAAAGTTAAGGGTAGGGGCCTTATAAGGGTCCCTAAATAGCACTTATCCTATATACCCCTACGGTATATCCTACCTTTCCCTTATAGGGAATAGAGCTAGTATAATAGTCTACCGCTATAGGGATATAATAAGCTCCTAGAAGGATATCTCCTCGCTACCTATAGGTTAAATATAAGGTAGGGAACTACTTAGTACTATAGTATATATTAGGACCCTAACCGGCCTAAGTATAGCGATAAGGAGGAAGAGCCTAAAAGAGATAGAGCTATACTAAGAGGTCGTAGAGGGTTTATATAAGTTACTAGGAGTTAGATCTATTACTATTAGCTATAGGTAAACCTATTTTATATCTTTTAAACATCTACCCTTATATTAGTAAGATTATCTTTTCTAGTACTTTATATCTTTATATAGGATATTACGATCTTCTATTATTTTTCTTCTAAAAAGCGCCGCCCCCCTCCTATACTATTTTAGTAATACCCCTATAAGTACTAGATATATAGCGCTTTATTATAGTAGTTATAGACATCGCTATTAATAGTTACGGAATATATCTATTAGCCGGTATAAGTAAGCTAGATATAGAGAAGAATTTCGTTCTAAATATAATTTTTATAGAACTATTAATATATTACTTAAAAAGGTATAAAAATAATCGACGACTAGAGAGTTTATATTATATTTTCCGTATTTTTAAGTTTTTAAAATAAGATTTCTCTATAGGGTAGACCTTATAAGATTTAATATTTTAAAGAATTCTTCTACTAATACTATAATAGCACTGTAATAGTAGATTCTTTTAATTACTCTATTCTAAGCGTCTCCTTAGCTACTTCGTTACTAACGCTTACGCTACTATTAAATAGAATAACCTGAATTAGTATATTAAGTATTAGTATAAAATTCGGGTACTCAGCTATAAAGGCTTAATTAATTAACTATATAATAATCTAGATCTAAGGCTTAGCGATCTTAGTAGTAAGGTTACTATTCTACTATCTAGTATAGCCGGTAGCCCTAGAGCTATAAAGGCAGATATAGAGGACGCTTTAATAGTAGTATAATATTAAGGTAATCCTACCTTCTTTATAACTTTTATATATAACCCGAATTAGGCTAACGTCCGCTATTCTATTCGACCTAGTTTATCGACGATAGAGGTTTATAATATATAGGTATAGGTTTTTAATATAAAGCTTTAGGAGCTTCTTAAGGATCTTTTTAAGAGATATATTTTAGGCGTCTATATTAGTTATTACTATATAGTTAAATTTTAAAAGCGAGGTCTACCGTACGCCTATATCCTTCTTATTATTTATAAGGAGGATAAAATTAGATATATCTCCTAGATTAATAACGCTGTCTAGGCTATTATTCCTAATAAAACGAAGGACCTAGTACTTTATAAGTTAGTAACTACTTATATAATCTATTACTATTACTTAGCCTCTAATATCTACTAGGATAAAGAGAAGAACTAGTACTCTAAGTTCTTCCCTAAGGATATTTATAATAAGTTATCGTTCGATATTAAGGGAGTATACTTATATTATCGACGCCTATATATAGAGCCTACTCCGGAGGGCTATACTAACTAATAGGTTATTCCTTATAACCCCTAGCTTCTAAAGAAGTACCGTACTTATCTAAATATTAAGATCTACGCCTCTATTAAGTCTGTATTTTACTTATTTAAGTACGT
Source organism: Stereocaulon alpinum (assembly GCA_018257865.1). Taxonomy (NCBI): domain Eukaryota; kingdom Fungi; phylum Ascomycota; class Lecanoromycetes; order Lecanorales; family Stereocaulaceae; genus Stereocaulon; species Stereocaulon alpinum. The sequence continues at coordinate 5,808 of JAEUBA010000129.1, read as the reverse complement.
CTATAAGGGTCTAGACTAGGCAAATATTTCGATTACTTAATTAATAATAGTACCTTAGGGGAACCCTATACCGCTAGGGTAGTAACGGCTTAAGCCTCTATTAGTTAATAAGGTTACCAAATTTTATTAAAGTTATTAGATAGGAAGCTCTAAAGCTTGCTGGAAGATCTTTAGGTTTAGTATAGGTAGGATTAAGCCTTATATTAAACGGCTATAGATTTATCTACCTAAGGAATAGTAGATTAGCGTCGATCTAAATAGGGAGACTACTAAGACTATTCTTAATAAGGACTTATTACGTAAGATATAGTTAATAGAGTTCTTTAAGATAAATCGTCTTACTAAGGAAGCCTTAGAGAATAATCAGCCTCTGCTATTTTAAAGAAAAAACGAGCAAGCGTACCTTTTAGATACGAACCCCCTTAATTACCTATATAACGAATTTCCTATATATTTTATATAGGATAAGAGGAAACGGATATAGTTTATTTATAAAAAGGGGGAGGTAATTAGACGTATATATATAATTAGTCCTAAGTAGGGTAATTTATACTATTACCGACTCCTTCTCACCTACTATTAGGGGGTGGTATTATTTAATAATCTATAAACTATTAATAGCGAGCTTCTAATATATAAGGTAACCTACGTTCGACTTAGATTAGTAGAGAATAATAAGTACTATATTAAGGTACTAAAGGAAGTAAAGACTCTTTACTTACTAATAGTACTATAAGGTCTTTTTATAACTATTCTATTAGAACTATACCTAAAGGACCCTTTAGTACTTTAGGAGAAATTTAAAGTAAGGTATATATCTATTTTTATTACTATAGTTATTATTTTTCTATCTAAGTTAGACTATATTCTATACCTAAGTTAGACTATATTTAACTAAGTTAAACTATATTCTCTATCTAAGTCAGACTATATATTCTAACTATTAAACTAGTATATTAGATAACTACACCTGTATATTAAATAAGTATTTTACCTACTATATAGATATCCTCTAGGGCTATAAGGACGAACGCGTATAAGACCTAATATTTTAAGCTAAATAATATACTCTATATTTAATTTTAGGCTAGTTAGACTACTAGTCTACTGTTAAAAGCAGCCTCAGCCTAAAGCTATTTAACCTTCCGCCGGTCGTTATTCTATTCGATCTACTATATAAATCGCGAATCTAGAACCGCCTACTCCGCGAGGAGATATCTTATAATATTATACCAGAAGATATAGAAGTTAAATAGTAGAAATTTAACACTAACTAACGCCTAGCAGCCGAAAAGATTATAGCCGCAGTAGATAAGAATAAGAATAATAAGTTTAGTATAGGCGTACTATTCTTTTTAAACGGCGCTAGCGGTATTAGGAAGACTATAGTCTAAAATACTATTTTAAAGAAGCTCTATTCTTAGAAGCGTATTACTTTAGCTATAGCCTCTTTAGGTATTACTATAACCCTATTAGATAGTAGACGTACTACCTATTCGCGATTTAAGATCCTATTAGACGCTAAGAGTACGTCTAGTTATAGTATTTAGAAAGGGACTAATCTTATAGAGTTAATTAAGCGGGCTTATATTATCTTCTAAGATAAAGTACCTATATAGAGTCGTTTTACTATTAAATACGTCAGCCGTTCTTTATAGGATATTTGCGGTAATAACGGGGCTTACTTTAGTAGTAAGGTCGTTTACTTTTACGGCGATTTCTATTAGACCTTACTAGTAGTCCTAAGGGGGACTATAGGCGTTATTATTAATACCTATATCTAAAAGGCGGCGTTCTAGGATAAGGTAACTATCCTTCAGCTTACTACTAATATACGTTTAAGTAATAGAGGTCTTACTAAAGAAGGTAGGTAGTAAATAGTAGAATTTGCTAAAGCTCTCCTATATATTAGTAATAGTAAAGGTAATATAGTCGATCTAATTACTAAGGATAAGAAGTCTCCCTAGAAATATAGATACCTACTAGGGAATACTATAGACGTACTAATTAATAAAATTTACCCCGCTATTAGTAGAGATCTTCCAGACCGGCGCTATCTAACTAAATAAGTAATTCTAGCTATTATAAATAAGGATATCTAAAGAGTTAATAATAATATTCTCGACCGTATATAGGGCGACTACTATAAATACTAGAGTTTCGATTAAGCGGTAAACCCTAAGGAAAACGAGATATTCCCTAATAAGTACTAGAATAAATTCTATAAGCCCTTACTGCTACTATATAAGCTATAGTTAAAGGTAGGGACGCTAGTAATATTAATAAGGAACCTTAATACACCCCGTCTCTATAATAGGACCCGTATTCTACTTACTAAATATAGGAGATACGTCCTTAAGGGTAATATTATAGGTAGGAGTTTTAATAGCAGCGAGGTAGTCTTATATAAGATCCCTTTATAATCTAAGGATAGTAATAAGTATATCCCTACCCTATTTACCCGTAAGCAGTTCCCTATACGCCCTGCCTTCGTAATAACTATTAATAAGTCGCAGGGCTAGTTAATAAAGTATATAGGACTTAACCTACGGTCCCGTCTAGCGTTCACCTATAGATAATTCTATATTAGCAACTCGCGCGTTACTATAGAGTCGAACCTATATATAATTAGTCCGGATTCGTATAAGTATATTAGGTATAAGCTTATAAATAACCTAGTCTATAAGCAGGTACTACTATAAGTCTAGTACTCGCAGGACGGTTATAGCTAGTAGGAGTTGCTCGGAACGGCGCTAAGCCTCTTTAGGATTATGTATTAAACTCGTAAGGTGCGGTAATCGACTTTTTAGTGCGATTCAGGGTTAGATTTTACTCGGTATAGAGGTCTAAGATAGCTGTTACTGAGAATTAGAAGCCCGCTTAGACTATAAATAGAGAACTTTCTAAATCTACTTAGTAAATTTTGTAAATCGAGTATTAAATAAGCGAGATATAGCCGGTTTAATTATTAATCTTCTGTAAAGATTACGGGCACTAACTTGTTATATATAATAGATTAATAAGATATCTTTAATTCCTCTTTAACCCTCTTTACTAAGACCCTTCTTAAGGTTACTATATAGTTTTTATATATAGGGATATTATAGTATTATCTCTAAACCTTATTATTAATAAGGTACTATTTTAACTTCTTAGCTTAGTAGGTAGGCTAATCTTTATATTATACCTAACTACTAGCGCTATTAACTATAGGAGTACTTATTAATACTCAGCCTAGTAGTTACTATTTTATTCTAGTACTAAAAACTTTTAATTATATCTTATACCCCTAACGTACTTAATAATCTTAAAAGAGCTTAGTTAGGGCTACTTACCGCTACTTTTTTAAAGAAAATTAATTAGGTATTATAAAAGTTATAGGCGTTATAAGTTTTTAACCCCTCTTTTAGTATTTATTAGCGTCCGCTATAGGGTTTTCTTCCCTATATACCTTTAAGAGAAAACTAAGATCTCTAATATAGAAGAGATTAATAACTACTAAACGGATTTATATCTTAATACTAGTTTCTTAAAGAGCGGTGTTAGAATAATAGTTTTAAATTAAAAATTTTGATAATACCTTTAGAATTCGTAGAGTTCTTTACTCCTAAAGATTCCTACCTACTAGCGTTAGTATACGCCCTTAGGATAGATAATATAATATTTTTAACTATATTAAGCTCTCTACCTACTACCTCCCTACTTATATAATTCTAATATAATCTAAAGTACTATAACTACGATTATTATCTAAAGTTTTAAAAAGATCTATATAGAATTAGGGCCGTAATTATTCTCCGCTAGAAATATCTCCTTTAAGTACTTTATAGTTGAAATTCGACTATATCTAAGATATACCGCTATCTAAAATTATAGTTAAAAGACTAGGTAATCCCCTTAGATCCTTTTTTAAGTAATAGCCTCTAGAATCTTCCTTAACTACTAGCGATAAATTCTACTATACGCCTACTATAATATCGTCTCTACTAAGACGCTTTTACTTAGAGAGAGGTAGAAAAGACTACTTTAGTATAGTAAAACCTAGTAAAGGTTATAGTAGTAATTACTTATATATTAGTTCTAAGGATAACTATATTAGAGAGAGTTAAGGAGGTAATATAAGTAAGTCCTACTCTTATATATATCCTTTAGCTAACTATTCCTAGGAACTACGCCTTCTATATAAGAGCGTAATACTTATAGCTTTAAAACGTACCGCTTTAATTAATAAGACTTATAGATTAGCGAATTCCTAACTATATCTTAGCAGTACCGCTATATATATAGGATTATCTAGTTCTTTAAGTCTCTAGCCTACGTTAAAACCTATATACCTTAGAAGTAGGATAGTTACTAAGAAATAGCTTATCTCTATTATTCCTCGCTAGTAATATTATCTCCGTACTACTAAGTATAAGTATTAGAGGACCTATATTAATAATTACTAATTTAGTTAGTCTAATATAATATTATCTTATATAGTCTTAGCTAATATTTTTAGGAATTATACTTTATACTATCTATAATACGAAGATTAATTCTATTTATAATTAGATTTAAAATACCCTACTCGCTAACTATAGTACTAGCGCTTAGCTTATCTTTAATAAGGCGGTAGGGGTTAATAATATCTAAATCTCTTTAAGGATTTAAGGTAATAGTTAATATAGTATACTAGTATTAATTAGAGATAAGGCTAAATCTCTAGACTATATATATAACTTTATAAAACTTATTATACTTAATAAAGCTAAGGAGAAAGAGCTTTACTTAATCTATAAGATACCTAAAGACGACCCTAAGGCGGTAGAGGCAGCGGAGGAAGAAGGATATAAGGTAGAGAGGTAAAGATATATTCTAATAGAGGCTCCTAAGAAGTATATAGTAGCGAAGGTTTAAGTAGCGAAGATTTCTAAGACGCCTATAACTCTATAACTAAAAGGGAAGGGAAAGTAGAAGGTTAAGGAAGAAGAAGAAGTTAAGAAGAAAGACTCTATAGTATAGGTTATAGAGAAATATAGTAGTATTAAGGCCAGCGATGGAGACACACCTGTACGCGGTGCTGGCTACGAACCTGAATACCTATTCAGAGCCGAGATGTCTCCCCTAATGCATTGCAGGTTGAATGATATTGAGACGTCGCGTAGTTGCTGAGAACTCCGTGCAGAGTTTTTCGGGCAACGCGACAATACCTACCCCAACTCCACTACGACTATTATACCTCCCCTACGATCGAGACTAGATAGTAAGAATTGGTATCGGGTATAGTATCTCAGCCCGACGAGTGAAGAGCATAGGTAACACCTGCCCAGCCGTTAATTCGAAAAATCTAATATCTACGTGCGCTCGATGCGTATCTACCGGTCAAGACTGACGCGTAGTCTATCCTAGGGGAAGGCTGGGGTTGTAGGTATATAGGACTAAGAGAAGGATATACTGGGTTATAAATTAGAAGGCGTATTTTGGAAAAGGACGGCCCCTATCTAAGTAGCTAGGCGAGCCTTTGGTGTAAGCGGCGCCGTATGACTATAATTATAAGCTGAAGGGTTGGCTCCCCCCTGAAGCAAAGTGTATGAGGATAGAAGTAAGTACTATCTAATACGACCAGCGGGATGTTATGCTATCCGATTCTTCATACGAGTATAGGCCTCCTAGGCGGTGTATGTAGCTTCCCCCCTTTCTCGTATCCTCAACCAGCAAACCACCGAACAGCCAAATCCGGTACTACTACGGACACTAATAAACACCACTAATCAGCGCTAATAACTCGAACCCTTGCGGGACGGCTATACACCCCCTCCTCCCCCC
>JAEUBA010000128.1:0-59178 GCA_018257865.1 Stereocaulon alpinum | reverse complement strand
TTTCTCTTGCGGCTAGGAAAGGCACACTACGTGTACCATCTACTGGTTTCACAAATAATGTAATAGAACACCCTCATTAGTATATATAGATACTAGAATAGGCGTATAAACCAATCAATCAACTTTACGTTACTAATTTCGTAGTTTATATTCGGGTACTTTCTATTCCCGTTAATAGTATATACGCCTAATAAATATAGCTATCTACTTCTACGGTCGACCGTACTCCTATACTAATTTCGTATTTATATACTCTTATAACGGCTAATATCGGGTCTGATACTTCTTAGTACGGATAGCCTCTAACTATATAAATATCCCTATACGATTAATCGCGGTGTATTAGTAATACTAGATTATCTTATCTATAGCTTTCTAAATAGCTATTAATACAAGCTCCGTCTCTTTATTAGGATAGTCTACCGACTCTAATAACTTCTCTTAATCTAATCTAGCTAAATATGTATACTATCCGGCGTATTCTAGCTATAGGTTAACCTTATAGACCTCTCCTTTAGTAATAATCTTCTATTCTCTCTATTTAATCGCTTACTTATACTACTCTAACGCCTTCGTCGCCTGCTCCTATACGGGTACGATACGTAGGCGGGATAACGTAGGTATAGGGCTAAGAGCGGTAACCTTAAAATACTAGGAACCCTTACGGCTAGGGAAAAATCGCTAGTATATAATAGTCTTCTACTAGGGTTTAGCGGCTTCTTAGCGTATATATTAACTCTAACTAAGTCTACCTTATTTACTATATCTAGATTTCCTATATTTCTAACTAATATAGTCCTTAATAGCCTAATCTTTCTAATATATATAATAGTAATTAGGCGGGTCTACTTCGTATTATAACCTATCTTTAAATAATTCGATCTATCCTACCGGTTATATAACGGACTTAGGAACTTCTAACTCTATAGGATATTAAATTAATTACGTCTATATATCGACGACTTAGATAATATTAGCGATTATCTCTCTAGGAATCTTATATTACGCTCCCTAGAAATACGATTTAATTTGCTATAGCTATACTACGGATTAGTATAGCTTATAAACGACTAATGTTACGGCTCGCCTAAAGGTAATCGCAGGAGAAGGCAGCTTTGAAGAAAACTACCTTATATTAGGATTCGGCTAATAGGCTACGCTTAGTATCTAGAAAATAAGACGAAGAAGAAAGGAAAGAGCTAGTAAGCTTATAAGCCTAAATACCCCTAGGGCTAGCTCGCCGCTAGTCCCTATCCGGGAACCGTATTAACTAGTATACTAAGCTATCTCTATACTAATACGCTACCTCTATACTAGTAGCAGGGCCTCTAGATTAGGATTATAATACTACCCCCCCCCTCTAAAAAACTACGTCTGCGTAGTTATAGTTATTAGGTAATTATTATTAAGGTAGGTATAGTTATTAATTCTATTATTATAGGCCCTTAGCTAAGTAGGAAGTACTTATAGAGGGCCCTTTATATTAGGGTACTATAGGTAGAAGGCCCTTAATATATAAGGCGCTGTTATTATATTAGAGTAGGGATACTATTCTAAGTCTTTATTAGTACCTCTCTACTTAATCTAATACTTTAAGGTAGAGCTAACTAGCTTAGAGCCTAGTATCTCCTCTAATTCCTACTTATCTTACTCTAGTAGAAGTTATATTAGGGCTAAGTTAAGGCGTTACTATCCTAGTAGGGGATTATTAGGATACTTACGGAGGGAGTAGGAGTAGAATACTAGCTAGATTATCTAGTCCTATAGGAGATCTACTTTCTAGCTTTCGCTAATCTTTTCTAAAACTTTAACTAAACCGTACTAGCTATTAGAGAGCTTATAGGAGGGCTAATCTATTTTCTAATTCTAAGTATTAACTAGTACTAGATCTCTAATATTCTAGTCTAGCTTATAATACTTACGGTTAGCTATTCGTCTTATCCTATCCTACTATAACTATAAGGAGGAGTATATAAACCGTATCGCGTTTTCTATTTAGGAGGCGACTTATATAATATCTTCGCAATTCAGCTTCTCTAAGGCGGTAGTAGGAGAGTTAGGATTATAGAGGTCCTAAAAAGTATATAGCTTATATCCGTTTAGTAGCTAGAAAGGTATAATACCTAAAGATTTATAGGGTAACGTTAACTAGGCTAGATCTATAATTAGTAGTATCTAGCTTTAGTTATCTTAGTAGTATATATAGAAAGGCTAGAGGCGCTACTTTATATACTAGTTTATAATCTCCGTTTAGCCGTTAATATTTAGATTATAGGATATTATTAGCTTTACCTTAATACCTAAGATATAGTAGTACTCCTTCTAGAAAGTTAATATAAAATATACCCCTTAATCTAATATAATAGAGTCGAGTATACCCTAGTAGTAGGTTTAGTAAGTTAGGAATAACTTAGCTATCCCTTTAGCTATAATAGTTTTATAATATAGTATTAAGAGAGATTTCTTTAATAGTTAGTCTATAACTATAAAAGTAAAGTTATAGCTAGCCTTATCTAGCGGTAGCTTAATAAAGTCTATAGTTAAGTATTAATATAGACGGGCTAGAATCTCTAAGGGCTTTAGAAAGCCTAGGGTCTTATCCCTATAGGCCTTTATATAGGTATAGCTATAATTAGCGATATACTATACTATATTATTTCTAATATTCCTCTAGTAGTACTATCTAGATAGGATTATCTTAACTTTACTAATCCCTATATACGCGACAGCTGGCTGGGCGTAAATATAGCGGATTAAAGATATCCGTAGCTCTAGTAGCTCTATTAGTACCTTAAGTCTACCTTAAAAGTATAGCTTACTATAGTCTAAGTTATAATTAAGGTAGTTATTATAAGCCTACTCCCGTAGGGGTTCTAGCTCCGGCGAGTTCTTATTAGCGTTAATTACCTAGTCGATAATATTATAGCCCTTAATATTATATATAGTTACTAAGGCGGGATTAAGCGCTTCGCCTTCTAAGTACTCTTCTAGCTCTTTAGAGTCTATTAGCGTAGCTATAGGTAATAGCTTAACCTTTTCTATAGCTTAGACTAAGTCGCAGTCTAGATAGGCGGTAAGGGAGGAGATAGCGACCTCTTTTAGTATCTAAGGGTTAACCTTTTTATTTAGGAGGAGTTACTAGCTCCGGATTATACGTTTACGGGCTTCTAGAGGCGTAATATCTTACTTCTTATAAGATAGTATATCTACTATAGTATTCGTAATACCTATATAGTATATAATTATAAAGTGGAAGTTAGTAAAGAACTTAGCCTAGCGAGCTTAGTAGGCTATAAGGTCTTTAGTAATTATAAAGTATTCTAAGGCCTTATAATCTATATATATATAGACCGACTTCTAGGCTTTAAGAAGCTTTAGCTTATACTACTAAAAGGAGTAGAAGATCGCAAGTAGCTCCTTATTATAGATTAGGTAATTTAACTCTATATCCCCTATTATCTTTAAGAAGTATCCTACTAAGTAGAAGAGGCTATCCTTATATTTCTATAATAAGATACTAGCGACTACCCCGTCTAAGGAATCCGTCTTAAGGCGGGTTTCCTTATAAGGATTATAATACTTAAGGATAGGGGTAGAGAGGAGTACTTAGCGGAGGGAGTCCTAAGTATAGTAATAGGTATTATTAAAGTAGAAAGGTATATCCTTAGCTATTAGGCGGACGAGCGGAGCAGTAATCCTACTATATCCTTAAATAAACCTTTAGTAGAAGTTATAGAAGCCTAGGTAGCTTTAGATACCTTATATATTACTTATATACTATTAAGTCTTAATAATAGCGACCTTCTCTAGATTTACCTTAATACCGTCTACTCTAACGACGAAGCTAAGGAACTTAGTCTTTATAATATTAAACTCGCTCTTCTTAATATTAGCTTATAGGCCGTTAGCTTATAAGATAGCTATAACCTTCTTAGTATAGATCTTATACTCTACGATAGACTTAGAGTAAATTAGGATATTATCTATATATACTAAGTAGAAATCGTTAAGGTATTCTATTAGGATATTATTAATAAAATATTAGAAGGTAGCTAGGGCGTTTATTAACCTAAATAGTATTACCTTATACTTAAAGGTACTATATTAACTATAGAAACTAATAAGGCCCTCTAAGTCTTAGTAGATTCTTACCTAGTAGAATACCTATTAGATATTAATCTTTATAAAGATTTTAGCCTTATAGATTTAAGCTATTATCTTATCTATTAAAGGGAGTAGGTACGGATCTTTTTTAGTTAGGTTATTAAGCTTCTAAAAATTAATATAAAAACGTAAGCTACCGTCTTCCTTTCTAGTAAAGAGTATTAGAGCTATATATAGTATATTCGATAGCTTAATAAATCCCTTATAGAGGTAGTCTATTATATAGCGTTTAGCCTCTAAGAGTTACTTATTAGTTATCTTTTATAACGGCTTAAACGTTAAGGTATTTAAGCTAGTAAGCTTAATTTTATAGTCTATACCTAGCCTTCTATTAAGTAATATATTAGAGTCCCTTTAAGAGAAGAGGGGGGCGAACTCTTAGTATTATAGAGGAAGCTTAGTCCTTACTAAGTCTTTATTAGCTTAGTATTTAATCTCTAGTACTTCCTAAAGGGAGAGGCTTATATTAACTACGGCTAGCTTAAGAAAAAGATACTTTAGGCGTTAGTCCGCTCTATAGTTTATTTTACGTTCTAAGTCTTATATAGAAGTAATAAAGGTATTAGAATTAAGAGACCTCTTAGACCTCTTACTAAGGTAGAAATAGGATATTATAATAGTAGAAATTAGGGCGATATCTACCCTATAGGTACTATAGCTAAGGCGTTAAGCCTTAGCTAGTATTATCTTTAAGCTTAATATAACTAGTATATTTAACCTTTAGAGGGTATCCTCTATTTTAGTAAGGTATCTCTCTAAGTCTTATATAAAATTTAACGGCCTACCGCTATACGAATTAGGTAAGCTTAAGCGAAGAGGAGAAACTAAAGTAGACTAAGGAAAAGGTAGTATACTTTTAAATAAGGTATTAACCTAACTATCTATTAAAAATTTTAAGTTAATAGAGGTAAGTTTAGCTTAGCTATAGTAATACTTATCTACCTTAAAGAGGGCGTCTTAACGCTTAGTATCTTATTAGTACTCTAAGGAAATTAGTTTCTTAGACAGAGTTATTAAAAGGAGTACCCTCTTATTAAAGTACTACTAAATAGCTATATTAGTAGGCTATTTAAGGCTATTCCTCCCTTTAATATAAACTTACTTAATATTATAGTACTCTAAGAATTTCCGACTAATAAGAACGTCAGTATAACCTAAGTTAGTAACTAAGAATAGAAAATTAATATAATAGTAGTTAATTATTATTATAAGAAGTAGAGCGACTATAATAGGGGAGCTGCTTTAGCTATTATAGCTAGTTAGGACGATTAGCTTAGAAAGCTTAATAAAGCGAATCCTAAGGGATTTAGAAAGGGCGAAGGTAAGGGAGGTTTTAATTATACTAAAAATATTAGCTCTACTATTAATATATATAAGGGTTTAAATAAAGGATCTATTATATTCTAGCTCTATATTAACTAAGAACTAGTAGCCTCTAATAAGGGCCTAAAAGTTAAATTATAAGTCCTTCTATAAATTAGGGCTCCTACTATAGCTAAAGACTTTACTATAGCCTAAGAGTTTTCTAATAACTTATCTAATTCTATCTTATCTCTAATAATAATCTCTAAGATCTTCTTCTTTAGAGCTTATTAGCTGCGTCTCTAAGGGTAGTTATTTACCTAATACCTAAGCTTTCCGCAATTATTATATAATAAGTTAGCGGGTATTTTAGGGGATATTAGTACTACTAGTACTAAAGAAGGGGTATAAGGGTAAAAAATAGTATTCCTAAAGGAGACTTAATAATCTATATAAGGAGCTAGGGTAGGAGGAGGTAAGGGAGCTTACTAGCTCCTTATCTTAAGGATACTATAAGGATCTAAGGTTATTCCCGTCTAAGGCTTATAAGCTATCTCCTTAGACCAGATATTCCGTATCTTTTAATTTAAGATAGTAAGGTACTTATCTAAAGTACTATAATCCTTATCTATCTTATACTTCTCTATATAGACGCTTCTCTTTAAGGCGGGGGAGATCTTTTCGTATAGATCCTCGAACTAACGCTTAATACTAATCTTTCTAGTAGTTACTAGGTAGGTAAACTTAACCTAAAAATTATTATAGTTTATAGATCCTATCTTAAGCTTATAGTATATACTATAAGTAGACTAGACGCAGTTATAGTTAAAGAAACGCTAATCTAGTACTTTTAATACGTTAGCGGTATTATATATAGGGGACGCGTAGGTCGGATCTATATATTAGAGGATTAGGGTCTTTACCTCTCCTATAGTATACTTATAATATATAGAGACTTACTTAGCTCTATCTTAGAAATTAGTAGGGTATTCCTCTATAAAGATCTTTATATCTATCTTCTACGCGTTATATTTAACTTCTCCTATATAGTTACTAAAGTAGGATCGAGGGTATTTAATTTTTAATAGTTCGATAGCAGTCCCGCTAGGTATAGGCTTAGGAAGGTAGTAGTCTATTAATAGCTAAAGGTCGGTAGTAAGGGATCTTTATTAGTAGGGATTATTCGGAGGTAGGGTTAAAGTATAGGTAGCCTACTAAAATTAGGATTCTACTAAAGCTGTTATAATAATAGTAGTAATAATAGCTTACTAAGCTAGGGTAAAGGTAGGTATTTAGTTAGCTATCCTATTACTTAATAGGGGAATAGTAATAGTATTTTTAGTAGGGGGGTTATCCTTAATATCCCTAAAGATATCTTCTAAGCTTAAGTCCTCTAAGGCTTCTAGTTTAGAATTCTTAATTAATAGTAGAGGATCGTTAGGGTTAGAAGAGGAAGGTATAGGTACTAAGGATTAACTCCTTAAGGTAGACGGGAATCCTAGCCGGTTAGGGGGTATACTTTAGTATATACTCTTATAAGGTAGTATACAAGTATAATATTATACGTATTATTAGAGTTTTTTGAGTATAGGTGTTAACGCGAAAGTAGTTAGGGGTTTTAAAAAAATAGGGATCTAGCTTTCTCTAAGATATACTAATTATTTAATTAGTAGGTACCTACTTATTAAGTAAGTAGTACTTTTTATTAATAGGTAGCTTACTAAGCTTAGCCTTAGTCTAAAAGAATAGGTAAGATATAACGCTTTATAGCGGAGGGGGTATAGGTCCTATTTTATATTACGGCTCGCCTAAAGGTAATTATAGGAGAAGGTAGCTTTAAAGAAAACTACCTTATATTAGGATTCGGCTAATAAGCTACGCTTAGTATCTAGAAAATAGGACGAAGAAGAAAGGAAAGAGCTAGTAAGCTTATAAGCCTAAATACCCCTAGGGCTAGCTCGCCGCTAGTCCCTATCCGGGAACCGTATTAACTAGTATACTAAGCTATCTCTATACCAATACGCCACCTCTATACTAGTAGCAGGGCCTCTAGATTAGGATCGTAACAACTAATCGATATTTAAGGATTTAATTAATATATTAGTATATAACCTAGATCGCTTTAGGGCTAGATAAATATTCTATAGTATTAATAAATATTTGATAGATATAAATTTTAGGGGGGAGAGATAGGGCTTAGAAATACGGGAATTAAGGCGTTAGTAGGCGATTATTCTATCTTACCTTATAATCTTATACTTAATACTTAATAGTAACCGGAAGGTATAATTTTATTATACTTAGGAACTAGATAATTTTAATATTATTCTATAATACGCTAAAGTTTAAGCTAGATCAGACTATAAAAGTTAATTTTAGTAAAGGGGTCGAAATTAATTCTAGTAAACCCCCTATTCTAGAAAATACGCGCGCCTCAGTAAAAATCTAGTACTAGAAAATAATTCTAGTAAACCTTTACTAGAATTACTAATTAGTAATAGGGCTATTATATAATCGCTATCGGTTATACCGCCCAACCGACGGTCTATAGTAGATAGAATTACTATTATATATTAAATATCTTCCTTATCTAATCCGCTACTAGGATATCCTACTAATATCCTATACCTCTTAGCAATCCTATACTAACCCGTACTATACTAGTAGTAGTATAGGATTAGAGCTCTTTATACTATACTATCCTATAGGATAGTAGAAAGTCTAATATCCTATACTATACTATATCTTTCCGAGTAGTACCTAAGATACTACTACGGACCGTACCGCTCCTCTTAGATTAAGATAACGAGGAATATAATATTAAGGAAATCTTAGATTACTAGGTAATTAAAGGGAAAAGAAGGTATCTAATTATATAGTTAGACTATAACTATTTAGAAAATATATAGAAGTTACTATCTATACTTAACTACCCTAAGAAGCTAGAGTAATTCTAAAATTAAAACCTATAGTTAAGGGATCCTACTTAGAGAAATTAAGCTTATTAATATTAAGTAGTAGGGGATTACTAAGAGTTATAGAGGAAGCTTTAGCTCTCTCCTTTTCCTCTTATACTATAATATTTTCTAACTCCTATTTTACTATTCTATCCTACTCTTTATAAATAGACTTAATTTCGGTTTAAGTCCTTATAGCTTTAGTAACTACTTTATTCTATTTAAGCTTTAGATATTCCTATCTCTTATTTAGGTACTTCTACCTTAGAAGACTAATAGGAGCTAGGGAATAGTTTACCCTAGTATAGATATATTCTAAATAATAATTAGTTTCGCTATTTAACTAGTAGGCGGATTTTTAAGACCTATACTACTAGTACTAGCGCTTAGATAAGCTAGCTATACTAAAACCCTTAATTAGCTTCGCCTAATACTCTTTAGAAGATAGTTTTTAAGGCTTTAGTATTAAAGAAGATTATTAAGGTTATTAAGTTTCTTTAGGACGAAGAACCCTTAATAAGGGGATTATATTACGGGTTATCCTATAATATAACTAATTAGGATTATTAGAACGCGCCTAGGGTATAGGATCTATTATAATAGAAGAATTATAAGAATTAGGATATAATCTTAGTAATCTTAGAATTATAAGGATTAGGGTATAATTACTATAATCCTTAAAATTATAGGGATTAGAATATAATCCTACGGATCTTAGGCTTAGTACTTAGGATTTAGATAAATATATAAGGAAGGGTTTTCCTTTAGTAGAATATTTTCTTATCTCCTTATATTTAACTTATATAATAGAGAGGAGTCTTAGCTAAAGATACTTTAATAACTATCTATCTCTATTACCTTCTTAGTACTTAATATACTATATAATTTACCCGTAATAGTTAAACCCCCCGTTATATAGGCGTACTAGCTAAAACGCCTAAAGCTCTTAAATAGAGACTAAGACGGCCTTATAAGTCTAGAAGGTAGTTATACTAGAAGGCTTATTAGAAGGTTTACTATACTACTTAACTTATTATACTACTTATTATATTATATATTACCTAGAAGACGAGGGCGTCTTATTTACTTTCTTATAAAGGGGTAGACTATTATAATATAGCCTTATACTATTATATTATATTATAGTACGGTAGTATAGGGCTAAGGCCTAGCTTAGCGTATATCTAAAATAGCTCTCGTAAGTAGAATTAGACTTAGTAATAATTTCAATATATACTAATTCTTATTATAACGTTATACTACTTAGTTATATTCTTAACACTCCTCTCTACGAGCTCTAAACCTAGACGAGTAACTATCTACCTAGTAGACGTATAAGTCGTAATATTTAAGCTCTATTATACTATCCGCTACTTCCTAGTAATCGTTAATAGATCTTATGTATAAGATTATTTAGGTCGAATATCCTATCCCTATACGTACCTTCCAGTCGCTATTATATACGCTAGAGAAGTACTTTGATTGACCGTATATAATAATCTTATAGACTTTGAACTCCTAAGCCTTATAGCGGATAACGATATCTAAGTACTTCAATAAGCTGAAGTAGCTAGAAGTATTAGCGTTAGGTAACTAGAGAGTATTTGAACTAAGACTATACTCTTCTAGACTAGTATATAAAGCGTCAAATAGCTTCTCTGCAGCCATCAGCTTATAGTATTAAGAGCTCTTATGTTAACTAGAGCGCTGCCCTAAAGTATAGAGTAGTTAATTACTTCTTACTACTTAGTCGTGCGTTAGGTATACTGTTATACGAGTCACGTAATCTATAAACTATCAGCTCCGGGCTAATGGTAATACTCTACCTGATATTATAGTGCTCTCCTTAGATGTTACTTATGCTACTGGATACCCAAAATAAAAGCCGTGACTAGGACCGCTAGCTCCGCAGTCTAGATAGTATCTCAGGTTGTATTATAAACGTAAAGAGTCGTGCTATACTCTGCTATATAGAGAAGAGTATTCTTTCTAGCTTTCTGAAGATATAGCGCTAATAGTCACAATGTCCACAATTCCCACAATGCTCGGAACTGCATGTAGTGAAATCCTTGTCAGACTTATCCTCCCCATCATAGTATTCGTGGTCGTCCCCAAAGTCGTCATAGTCTTCCCTAAAGTCCCCTGCGGGGCCGCCCTGTTCTGTTTGTTTCAAGCGGTCATTTTCATCCTCAAAATCTTCTTCCCTCAACTTGTGGTATAGGTCGTCAGGTAGAGCGCTTTGGTGACTGATGTCAAGCTCCAAAATCTCCAATTCTCCGCTGTTGCTTCGCTTCACCCGGCATTTCATCGTGATGGTGTTCTGGACAGTGTCAATAATTCGTCGTATGACGGCGTCCAATTTTCGCAGATTCACGGAATTCCGCTCCTCCCACTTCTTAAGGTCTTTGCGTACATCAAGAATTTGCACATCATCGAATCGGCCACCTTTGTGATAAGCAGCGATCAAGTTTGGCGTCTGGGACATCCAGAGTCGAGGCAGCACGCTTTCCATGTCCAAGACCTTGTGAGCAGCTCGGGTTTTGATTTCCATCGCGGCTCCTTGATCGATTTCGCTTCCTCCGTTACGGATAACAAGCCCATGACCTGTGACAGGCTGTTTTTGACCAATCGTGAAGACTTCACCAGAGCTTAGGAGAGTCGTGATATTGGTCATACCTCCTGAAAAAGCTTTCTCGACAACCCCAGCTTTCTCCGGGAGATAACCGTCGCTCTCGAACCGAAGAAGATACTTTAAACCAGCGAACTCATACTCGGCGATTCGGTGATGAGAACTGGACCCTTTGACCATACTATCCCATCTTGTATACTCCTCCGGGAAGGTGTGCCCAAATCCTCGAAATTCATCGATGAATTCCGTAGTCTTCTTTTCCTTCCTGATGAATACGGCTTTGTCTCCCATGATCTCCACATCAATCTCGAAACTCCTTGAGTTTGTTGTGACAAATTCAAAGAGTTTGGCCATTGTGTTTCTGCAAATGACAACATCGATATCCTCCAAATCGAGCTCGGGATGCATCTTGTATATGGCACGAAACATTGGCTCCAATGGGAACGTACTGTAACGTGCAGTATTCTGATCAATAAAAACTTCACCTTTGTCTGGTTCAAGCCTTCGACGATGAGCCGGCGGGGACCAAATCGCAGGAGAACCTTTGCAGTATGAAAGGTCAGCAGTCATTTTTTGGTCCATACGAATGGATAACCAAGGATGGAGATACCTGGGACAAGGATAGTAGGCTCGCTACTGTCGAGCCAGTTGTAGGACGCTATGCAGCGAAAATTTAACATTTGTGCTGGGCCACCTGACGGTGAAATGTCGGTAGCGTGGAGTTTAACGATGAGGTCACTAAGTGGCAAATCGTTATTATCACTAGGAAAAGCCGAACAGCCTCCCTTGATGCTTGTGAGAGACCCTCGGGGCGTCCCACTGCGTCCATAGTTGGACAGATACTTGAAGGAGCCTCGGCTTGACATCGATTCAGGACGTTTACTTATAGAACGACGAGCTTTCTCTGCAACGAAGCTGTTAATGTAAACGAGCTCCAGCCTAACCGGGAACAACGTGGATTGGTAAACAGCAGACCTGTTAATGTACTATAGAGGTTTCTCAATCTATCTCGTGAGGATGGTGAAGGGATGTAGAGCGAACTATGAGGTGCCACGACTGATAAGAAGCCGCAAATCCTGGCCGAAAAGCGCTACTACGGCCGACGATAGCTTACACTAGGACAAAATCAAACTATCAAAAGATTCTTAACTTTTGAGTTCTATCCTTCTATACTTCCATCCTTGCTTATACTTCTATCTATCCTCTATATAAGACGTACTTCTTCTATCCTCCGTACGAGGCCTTTTAGTATCCGCTTCTTCCTTCGTACGAGACTTTCGTATAGTTACGGCGGTCGTTCACTAAAGCCCGTAGAAGATTACTAAAGACTCAGTGTCAAAAGTATCGTTCGTAAAGTAGGGACTTCTTAGGGGAGCCCTAATTAACAGCTTTAGGTACCTTATAGGGGTAGTTCTAGGGGTGATTGTAGTAAGGCTGACTAGCGTACTTTACCAAGGATTCTTTTAACACCGAGAAAGATACACCTCGGCGTCGATTAGAGTAGTAGGGTTCTAATTACGAGTAACGATAATATGATCTAAAAACGCTGTTCTACGGTAGAAGGTAGTTATAGAACGACTCCTATAAGCCAATTTGATATAGTTAATCAGAAAATCTTTTAATGGTTTGATCTTATCCTTGTGTAAGCTATCGTCCGTAGGAGTACGGTCTCACTGGTATCGGTCTTGGCGGGGTCGCGATTCAATTCTCAGATTAGTCGTTCAAGCGACCTCATCGTAGCACCTATATACTGTCTGGCAAAACTTGAAGCCTATATTCTTGCAAATGTCCACATCCATATCCCGTCCCGAGGATCCTAGAGTTACGCAACTCGCCAATTACTACAGAGGCGTCCTGTCTGGAAAACACACATTGCAGTCCCCTCAGAATGGCAACCTCTTTATTGAGGCCGTCTGTTCGCAAGCCGATCCACCAACCTGCGTCCATGAGATCATATCTAGCCAAAACGGCCTGCCGTCATTGCAGGCCTGTATGCGCTTCAGCATCTCCCCAATCTTCCTCAACGGCCGGGCCACGGAGCTCCTGCGGTACCTCCAAGCTCCAGCTTTGAAGACTATCTGCGGAGGTGACCTCCTTCGTCAGGTCATCCTGCGTATCGTGAAGCCGCCGATCTTCTGGAACGTGTTTGTCAGGGCATATAGAGATGGCAGCTTACAAGAGCTCGCTATTAATTCGTTTGCTTGGCTCCTCGTGGAGCTCATCTCGCTTCCTCTAGAGCAGTCCTTGGAGTATCATGATCTAGCGCAAGACCTCACCGCCCGAGAGCTTCTGCTCAGCTCCCCTCACTTCGAGGTCCGGACGATGGGCCAAAAGATCAAACACATCCTCTCGACCCTTAACTCGGCCACCCCGGTCGACGGTGAATGTGGTCCTGGAGGTCGGCATGATAACGACCTTGTGGACTTTCGACAGATCTCCATCCTTCCCACGGCTGATGAGCTCACTTCCGCAGAGCCACCCTTTCTCCTTGTTGCCGAAGCAGTCGAAAATCCCGATAGGGGATTGTCTCGTCTGGCAGTCCATCTTGACAACCAATTTCGCCTTCTCCGCGAGGACATGCTGGGGGAAATACGTGAGGAGATCCAGATCGTGCTCGGGCTGAGGAAGGGACATCACAAAGGTTTGGTCATCGATGATTTGGTGCCAGTCGACATTGATTGCGGCGTCCCCACCAGGCGCCAGGCGTGGGGAATGCAGTTCCTGTGCAAGTCCGACGTTCCTCGATTGTTTAAAGGCAAACCTAAGGACCGCAAAGCCCATCTTATGGACAACCGCAATCTCTTCAAACACCAATCCATGGCATGCCTTCTAGCCGACCGAAAGGTCGTTGCCTTCCCAACTATCAATAGAAATGCAGATTTGCTGGCACAACAGCCCCCTATCGTCACCTTACAATTTCCAAGCGAGGCCGGCACCGCCAATGCTCTTCTCGGATTAAAGACTGCGAAGACAATCTCATTGGTGCAGATAGACACGGCTGTCTTTGCGTTTGCACCGGTCTTGAGGCGACTGCAGGAAGCGAAGGAGCTACCGCTGCTGGATGAGCTACTCTCTTCGAGTTCACCAACTTCTCCTCCACAAGCACCTTCTCAGCCATTAGACGTTATCGGCAAGATCAAGGCCGACCCTCTAGGAGATTTAAAACACCTACTCAAGACCACAAGCTCAATTCGGCTAGATGCGTCGCAGATTGCGTCTCTTCTTTCGGGGCTAACACAAAGCGTCAGCTTGATCCAAGGACCACCAGGTAAGGGTCAAGTCATCTAAAGGGACTTTCGTTCTTACACAGACATTTCGCAGGTACCGGCAAATCTTTTATCGGAGCGCTAATCGCTAAGATTCTCCACGACACTACCGACAAGACGATTCTTGTCGTGTGCTATACCAACCACGCGCTTGATCAGTTCCTCGAAGACTTGCTTGACATAGGTATCCAGCCAGAAAGCTTGGTGCGGCTTGGGGGAAAGTCGACTCCGCGTACAAAACCTCTGGCGATCTTCGAGCAGTCGACCACCTTCAAACACACGAAAGCGTCCTGGAGAGTAATTGAAGGACTTAGATCCGAGCTCGATCACCTCGAAGAGCGCTTGCGAGGTGCCTTTGCCGGGTACCAAACGGCCATTGTTCAGAAAGAGCATCTGATGCAGTACCTCGAATTTCCGCCCGAGGATCCGGCCTTTTACGCAGCCTTGACAGTACCCGAAGCCTCGGATGGCATGACACGCATTGGGAGGAAGGGTAAAGCCATCAACCGATTCTACTTGCTCGAGAGATGGATTCAAGGGATGAATCCTGGACGTTTCCAAGATCGTCTCCCAAATGCATCCCGTCGGATTTGGGGCTTGCCTGTTCCTGCGAGGCATGCCAAGCTCGCTAGCTGGAAATTGGAGATACTCAAAGAACGAGCTTTAGACTTTCATAGGAACATTCAAGACTACAACAACTGCTTGAGCCGGCTCGATGGCATGTTCAATGAGAAAAACGCTCACATCATAAAAAGCAAACGCATCGTTGGCTGCACGACGACTGCGGCTGCAATGTATGTGAAGGAACTACAGGCTGCATCGCCGGAGGCGCTCCTCGTGGAAGAAGCGGGCGAGATCCTTGAAAGCCACATTATTACCGCACTCGGCAGTCGAACCAAGCAGCTGATCCTTATAGGCGACCACAAACAGCTGCGACCCAAAGTCAACAATCACCTTCTCAGCGTAGAAAAGGGCGAGGGGTACGATCTCAACCGATCCTTGTTCGAGCGGCTTGTCCTGAAGGGCTTTCCACATCAGACTCTCACGGAGCAACACCGCATGCGTCCAGAGATCTCCTCACTTATCCGTCAGCTGACATATCCTGATCTTGTCGATGCACCTAAGACCTTAGGTCGCCCCGACCTCCGTGGTTTCCGAGATAACATCGTGTTCGTCAATCACAACTACCCCGAAGACGACAACCCTAGTCTCGCGGATCGAAAAGACATGAGTTCCTCTTCCAAGCAGAACACCTTTGAGGGCGACATGGTTCTGAAGTGTGTTCGCTATCTCGGACAGCAAGGATATGGTCAGGAAAAGGTTGTCGTGTTAACTCCCTATCTTGCCCAACTACATCTGCTGCGAGAGTTGCTCAGCAAGGAGAATGATCCAATACTCAATGATCTCGACTCCTACGATTTGGTACGTGCTGGCCTCTTGCCGGCTGCGAGTGCGCGTTTGTCGAGACGCCCAATTCGAATAGCAACAATTGGTAAGAATGCAATCTTTTCATAATATTGTACACAGTTCTCTCCATACATTCTGTATTTGATAGCTGACAACACATGGTTCACATCTTGCGTAGACAACTATCAGGGGGAAGAGAGCGAGATAGTCATCGTCACACTGACCAGAAGTAATGTCTCTCGCGACATCGGGTTTATGGCCGCTCCTGAGCGTCTGAACGTTCTCCTATCACGGGCTCGTGACGCCCTTATCATGATTGGGAACGCCGAGACCTTCTCGAATGCTCGCAAAGGCAAAGACATTTGGGTTCGGTTTTTCGACCTACTCGGGCGCGGGGGAAATGTCTACGACGGATTTCCAGTCAAGTGCGAGAGACATCCAGAAAGAACGTCCACCTTAAGACGAGCCGAAGACTTTGAAGAAGAATGTCCAGATGGCGGATGCAAAGAGCCATGGTAAGCAAAATTGAACGACCACCTGACCTGCGCTAACATTCTTTTCTCAGCGGAACCATGCTTAGTTGCGGCATTCACGCATGCCCACAGCGATGTCACCAGCTGCATGACCACTCGAAGATGCCATGCGACCACTTGCTGAACTCGCAATGTCCCAAGGGTCATCCGCAATCGTGGACGTGCCAAATGACACGCCCTCTGTCTTGTCAAAAATGCGACCAAGAGGCCCGAGCTCTCCAGCGGAAGCAGCAAAAGGCCTTTGAACTGCACAAAAAGCGCGACGCCGAACAACGAGAGCATACTCGGCAGGTCGCAGAGCTGGAGGAAAAGATAGAGCTGGAGGTGCAGGCTCTGAAGGACAGTCAGACATCGAAAGAGAGGGCAGACGCCCTTCAGCAGAAAAGGGCTGACCTAGCAGCCATGGCACTGGCTTCTCGCACGACATCATCCCCACCACATTCGAAAGCCTCCCCCAAAAATCAGAAACAAGCGCCACCTCACGAGTCCAAACCAGAAGCCAAGGAGTTGGCTTCGCCCAATTCGCAGTCAAAGTCTGCGGAGCGTCGACCTACCTCTGCCTATCAAAAGTCGCCTTCAGAGGAAGAATGGCAACGTCAGAAAGATACGGAAAATGCCAGCAACACGGCCATTGACTCGATCATGGAAATGATCGGCCTGGAAGACGTGAAGTCTCAGGTTCTCCGAATCAAAGCAAAGATCGACGCCACCACACGCCAGAATTCGAACTTGAAAAATGAACGATTTAACATTTCGTTGCTAGGGAATCCGGGAACGGGTATGCTGTTTTCCTTTGAAATGTTGTTATTATATGAGTTGACAGATTGAATGACCTTCAGGGAAAACCACCGTTGCTCGCCTTTACGCCAAATTTTTGACGCTTGTTGAGGTCTTGCCGGGAAGCTCGTTCATAGAAACCACAGGCTCGCGTCTTGCCAATGATGGTGTTCCCATGGTCAAGAAACACATCGAGGAGATCCAGAATGCCGGCGGAGGTGCTCTTTTCGTGGATGAGGCCTATCAGTTGACAGCCCAACACAACTATGGCGGTAATGCAGTCCTCGATTTTCTGCTCGCAGAGATCGAAAATAACGTCGGCAAAATAGTCTTTATTTTCGCTGGTTACAATAAGGAGATGGAGAAGTTTTTTCAGCATAACCCGGGTCTCGGTCGTCGGATCCCTTACTCGCTCCAATTTGCGGACTATGAAGACGATGAACTCCTGCGGATGATGGATCAATTCATCCATAAAAAGTATGGCGGCAAAATGAAGGTCGAGGAGGGCATGGGTGGTCTATACGTTCGTATAGTCATCCGTCGCCTTGGTAGGGGTCGGGGCCAGGAAGGCTTTGGCAACGCCGGAGCGCTGCAGAACGTGTTCTTCAGAATTTCAGAACGTCAAGCGGAGCGGCTCAATCATGAGCGTAAAGAAGGGCTCAGGCCTGACGATTTTTTCTTGACGAAGGAAGATCTCATCGGCCCAGATCCATCCAAAGCCATTGTCAAGAGCAGAGCCTGGACAAAGCTCCAGGACCTCATAGGGCTTGACACCGTTAAAGAGTCGGTCCGCTCCATGTTCGGGTTCATCGAGACAAATTATCATCGGGAATTGAAGGAAATGCCGCCCATCGAATTTTCTCTCAACCGTGTCTTCCTCGGATCGCCTGGCACTGGCAAGACCTCAGTGGCCAAGCTGTACGGTCGTATCTTAGCCGATCTAGGCATCCTCAGTAACGGCGAAGGTCTGTCTTTTCTCTGTCTTACGGGTACATCCTGTTGCTAACTTGGGTTCCAACAGTGGTCACTAAGAACCCAGCAGACTTTATTGGCGGCGCTCTTGGGCAGTCTGAGAGCAACACAAAGGCAATTTTGGCGACAACCATCGGCAAAGTGTTAATCATCGACGAGGCCTACATGTTATATACTGGCACTGGCGCCACGGGAAATCAAAGCGATCCGTACAAAACTGCAGTGATCGATACGATTGTCGCCCAGGTACAGAGCGTCCCGGGTGAGGATCGATGTGTGCTTCTTCTCGGCTACGAAGACCAAATCGTCGAGATGTTCCAGAATGTCAATCCTGGTCTCTCTCGGAGATTCCCAATAGCCGACGCGTTTCACTTCCAGGACTTCTCGGATTCGGAAATGCGACGAATTCTTGAGCTCAAGCTTAAAGACCAAGGCCTTGATGCCACAGAGAGGGCGAAATCGGTGGCTATTGAGGTTCTCGGTCGGGCTCGGAACCGGCCCAATTTTGGCAATGCTGGCGAGGTTGAAAACTTGCTCGGCAAAGCCAAGACCAGCTATCAGACTAGACAGTTATTGAAGCCGCTCTCCGAGCGCTCCTTTGATACCATCTTTGAAGCACAGGACTTTGACGCAGGGTTTGATCGAGAGGCGGATGCGGCGACTAATCTCCAAAAGCTATTCGAGGATGTTGTAGGCTGCGAGTCTGTTGTTTCCAAGCTTGAGGGGTATTATCAGATTACCCGCGGGATGAAAGCCCAAGGACTCGATCCTCGCGACCAGATTCCAACAAATTTTGTCTTCAAGGGTCCACCGGGTAAATTCTCGTAACCCAGATCCGACAATCCTCGCTGACCTCTTTTTAGGCACTGGAAAAACCACGACGGCTCGGAAAATGGGAAAGGTTTTTTATGATATGGGCTTTCTGTCCTTCGTTGAGGTCATTGAGTGCTCTGCCTCTGATCTCATCGCGCAATACGTCGGGCAGACGGGGCCCAAAACCCGAAGTCTCCTCGAGAAAGCCCTAGGGAAAGTGCTCTTCGTAGACGAGGCCTATCGCCTGGGAGAAGGCCATTTCGCATCGGAGGCTATTGATGAGCTAGTAGATATCATTACCAAACCCAAGTTTTTTGGCAAAGTCGTCGTTATACTTGCAGGCTACGACGAGGACATGGACAAGCTTATGGCCGTGAATACGGGATTGTCAAGCCGCTTTTCGGAAGAGATCACGTTTCGTGACATGACACCTGGGCATTGTTTGCAATTACTGGACCGCGATCTCCAGCGGAAGAAGGTCAATGTGACGGCGCTCCAGGACTCCAACTCCGCTCTGTACCAGGAGATGGTGGATTTGCTTAACAAACTATCCCGCCTTCCATTTTGGGGGAATGCCAGAGACGTCCAGACCTTAGCGAAGGCCATGATTGGCTCCGCCTTCAAAGCTCTGAGTAGCCCAATGTCTCCCTTGGAGCTTTCCTCGGAAGAGGTTCTGGATTGTGTTAGGGTTATGTTGGCTGAGCGACAAGAAAAATGCGCCAAACTTCCCTCAAAGAGACGTCTCCAGTCCTTGGATGACGTGACCCAGGTTCAAGATGCCCTACCCCCGGTTCCGACCGTTACGCGCACATCCCAGGACATTGAAAAAGCGCCTCCTATTCGTAAGGAGAAAGAGTCTATGTCTCCACAGGTAGCAGACGACCGGGATGCGGGAGTGTCAGATGAAGTTTGGAAACAGCTGGAAGCCGACAAGGAGGCTGCAGATCTTGCTTCGACACTTTCTCAGGAAGCAGTTTTAGACCGTCAACGGAAGCTAGAACAGGCCCAAGAAATTGAAAAAGCCCAGACAGCACAAGTTGAGGCGCTAGCACTGATCAAGGCAAAGAATGATGCCGAGCTCGAAGAGCTCAAACTTAAGAGAGAGGAAGCCCGGCTAGAAGAGCAAACGACACGAAGAGCCCGAGAAGACGCTCTGGCGGAACTGGAGAGGGTACGACTCGAGGACCAGCAAAGGAGACGTCGAGAAGCTTCGGTTCAAGCCACCTTGCAGAAAATGGGAGTATGTTGCGCGGGTTTTCGATGGATCAAGCAGCTTTCCGGGTACCGGTGTGCCGGTGGCAGTCACTTCGTTTCCAACGAGAAACTCAAACTCTAAGCAACGATATTATCCGGGCGGGGAAGTAGCAGAAAGGGCAACTTGATCAGGGCAGAACAATGGTGAATGTTTTTAGAATTTAGGTATAGTTATGTCACTATCCGAACGGCCATGCAACCTGAGCGTCGTCACCTCATCTCCTCTCGAGGAAGTTGCAGACATTTCCCGCAACGAAGCCCTTTCACAAATGACGCGCTGTAATTTCCCCTGAGATTACTTGCAAAAGATGACCATTTGAGCATCTTGCCAAGTCCTGGAGCATGGCTAATTTTTCCAGGGTGTCCCGTAATAGAGCTCCTGGCCACCGAAATAAGTTTGTGTCGAGGCCAAACCCAATCGCATCAAGGCTCCTCTCTTTGCACAAATCAATCAGGCTTTTCGTTTGTTGGTTGACAGTCTCTCCGTCTGCTCCAGTCCTGCTGCTCCACTTTCTGTTACCCTGCTTCAGTTCTGGCGCTCTGTTCCAGTTCTGGCACTTTGCTCCAGTTCTGGCTCCTTGCTTCAATTTTGACGCCCTGCTCCAATCCTGGCTCCCTGCTCTAACTCAGGCACCATGCGCTTCGATTCTGGCACCCCGCTTCGATTTGGCACGGCGCTTTGGAGCGGTTCTCTGCCTAATAATTCCGTATATCCTAAGAAGTTTGTCCCAGGAGAATTCACCTGGGACCAAGAGGCATCTAGGATGAGCTGGTACTAAGTCAATAACGGTCAAGCCGTTATCAATTGTCCTGGGAAGATCGGCTCCGGATAAATCTCCTAGGACATATAGCGGTACAAGGTATATACCACCGATGTGACGATGGAACTCGGTTACAAGAGCTGCTAGAGCTGGAAGTTTGTCTTTCTCCAGGGTGAGGCTTCGGCGGGTATAGTCCCGTACTACTGACTTCCATGCATCATACAAGTCCGAAAACCTCAACTTGCGTCCAATATCGTTCCCGGCGAGGATAGGGGCAAATTGTTTGACCTCGATTTGTCCGTCGATCCGCCCCGTCGATGACCAATCGCCATAAGATTGAGTCCTGCATATCCAACCCATATATACCGTTGTAAAGTCGAGGAATCGCCGAGAGAGATGCCTCTCCACGAGAGTCCAAGCTCTCTGATTCAAAGGTTCTTTGTGTTTCGAAGACCACTCAGAGTCGCGAACGTACATTTTCCCAACCGAGCTATCTGGCAAAGTACAAGGTAGCGCCCGCATAGGCTGGTCCTGAAAATGCCAGTCTAGAAAGCCATGATAAGCACTGAGAGTGTTCGTAGCAGAAACAGTGAAATGTGCATTCTTGAAGATTTGGTGCATGTGGGAAATCTCTCTAGCTTTATCATCGGCAGAGTCCTAAACAATACATAGACAATCAATCCATAGGAGAGACATCCCTAGCCGATAGTATACAAAGACAGCGTCTTGTAGAGTTCTAGGCAGAGCTGTAACTGGAAAACCCTCCAACATACTTTTGAATGACTCGTGAGTAGTAATGATGTCAATCTTTCCACCCCAAGGATAGCTCACTGCAACGTAATGAGCTTTAGTCTCATTTTTCTCTACCAATCTTAGCGACTCGCCGTCCGCCGAAATTGTCAAAATTCTAGTTGGCATTTGCCAACCTTCGGACTGCCGCGCCTATTCTACAGCTATACAGTCCGAATGGTAGCTAACACATTCGTGAAGCCAGCCAGCCATCTGTGAAAATGTTTCTGGGGAGCGGAAATTGGTTACTATGTCCCGCATAGGGACAAGGTTGGCTGCTAGATCATCTGTTTCGCGGATGTCAGTTCCTTCTATTGAAATACGCGGCTCACTCTGTGACTCCTACCCAAGGTCGTATATCGTATATATCCATGTCCTAAGAGGGATAACCTTTTAAGAGCCTTGGTGTTATTTCCGCCAAAAAAGAACTCGAGTCACATGTTTATACCGTCATCCTATAAAGCCTTAGGCCTCCTATCGAGAGAAATCTCTTCCTGCATGATCTGGCAGATCATGAAACAGAATGAGCAATCCGAGGATAATGGGCTCACAAGGTCCGCTGTACATATGTCCAAATAAATCTCCTGACTGAAACGATACTCCGCCTCAGGATCTGGCTTCCAAAGGGCTCCGAATGTTGTAGCATTAAACACTCTGATCTTACAACCCTCACATACGGTCTCTATGCCGGCGTTCAAGGTCTCCAAAGCACGCACGCAATAATACGTGAAGTTTTCTTTCCCCTAACATTCTAGGTACCTATTACAAAGGTAGCGGTCGGCCTCCTCTAGAATACTATGAAGTCCGAATTTCAGCTAAAAATACATAAAGATATATACAGATTCGAATAAGTTCTAGGTAGGGATTTAAAGATTAATACTATTACGATATCTACAGTTTTTAGTAAGAGTTTACGTGTAGGACGTAAGGTAAAGTCCTAGTAAAATACAATTAATACGGCTCCTAGTTCTCTACTAGATAGTAAGTATATAAGCTATAATACCTAATATAACCTTATTGTTTCATGTTATCTATATAGATGTGCCAGTGATACAGGAGCGATGGACGGCCTGTAAGAAATAGACAACCGATGCTACCTCAAGTGGTTTTGTTTTTCATGCATTGAGCTTCGTCGATAATTATTCATAACCATTTCCAATTACCGCCTAGTAGAGGAAGACAGTCTGCCTTGCCAGTGGTCCTCCAGTTCGGGTCCGCATGCTGGGCCATCCCAATCCCTTCTCAATCCCCCCAACACCGTCTCCACATCTCCGATGCGTAGGTCGAACGTTTCGCTTCTGGTGTTGGTACAGCGGTCCACGAAGGCTTCGTACATCCTTCTGCTTGCGCTTCCAAAGCTGTTGTTTTCTGCAAGTACCAAGAGTGACCACACAACCCTCCTTTCCCGTTTCGCGCCATCATAGCCCCTCTCACCCTTCAGGTCGATAAGCTATCTCCTAATCAGCGACAACGCAATACTAGTCGTATATTGCTACTAGATTAATCACCTTCGTAAGCAGTATTTGCGGCGGAAAAACCCAGTCTTCTCCAGTGCAAACTCCACAACGATGTCACTTCAGGAATAGCACTCATTCAATTCATTCTGGAATTGGATTATCCGGAAGGTCGCGGCCTTCAGGAGTAGTGTTTGAATCTCATCCTCGAGTTCGGTCGAATCTGGCCCTGTAAGTCATTAGCCTCACACGACCATACCTTCACGCTTCGAGCGATTTGTTCGCCGAGGCCAAAAAGACAACATCAGACACTCGAATACCCGACATGCTCGCATTTGCTTTCATCGACGTCTTGACATCGTTCTGGCATTCAGGCCCGTGCATGGTCAGGTCCCAGCAATGGATTTCATTAACCCAATCGATGAGGTCCCGTACGCCCGTTGGCGATAGGCAATTTCCAATATGCACTCGCTCCATATTGCAGCCATTCCATTCAAACTTCTTCGTTAGCTGGACCTGCATGCACCAAACACTATAGCAAGAGCCCATGAACGTCATGCCATAGTGCCTTAGAGGGTCGGCACGTTCAGGACCCCATTTGTGTTACGACAAATCAAGGCTTTGCTTTCTCAGCTGGAAACGGTTATACAAAGCGAGAGTGGCAGCCGCCGCAACCTGATTCAAGGCTACTTGCTCTTTCGAGTCGTCTTTCTTGAATTCGATGGTTAAGTAAGGACATGTAATTGTTCCTTTCATGACGAATACCTACTCCTGAACTAGGAACATATACTCGGGGTCGAAAGCTTGCAATGACAGCCAGTAGGAACAATCTGGGCGAAGATCAAATTCGTAGTCCGTTGTCGGCGTGTCCCTCATCTGTGTGTACTCTTTACCGATCAGGGGTGGACGTTTCAAGGTGTTCGTCGTCGGCTTAGCCACGAGCTCGATCATCCTTTCCGTTTTCCAGCAGCTCTTCTGATCATCCTGGTATAGATATAGTACGCGACGATCCCGCTTGAGTATTGTTTCCCTTGCATACGACGCGAATTCTGCTTCACACAGATTTCGTTGAGCCATACGGCTGTATTCACGCCTGACGTCCTCAATGAAGCCAACATCATCCCTCAACCAGACCGACGAGTCTGGAGCCTTTCTTGTCTCAGTGTACCAGATGATACGGTCTCCAATGGGCTCTTCGACATCAAAATGCCTGTGAGCTTTCACTGTATAGCTTTGGGTGATTATGATGGACCTAGGATGGAGGACACGTTAGTCAAAATTCTTATCATAGGGCGAAGGGGTTTTGAGCTTCATACTAGAGAGAGTGGTATCGGAGCTCAGCTTGCTGGTACCAGAAATTGAGTCTCCACCTTTCAAGTGTCTGCTTGGTTTGGGCAAGGAGCTCGGCTTGCTGGACATGCTAACCAATTCCCATCGCGACGTAGTACTTTGCGGATCAGTCTCCCAAATGATCAGGTCTGTGTCGCAAGCA
Organism: Stereocaulon alpinum; assembly: GCA_018257865.1. Classification (NCBI taxonomy): domain Eukaryota; kingdom Fungi; phylum Ascomycota; class Lecanoromycetes; order Lecanorales; family Stereocaulaceae; genus Stereocaulon; species Stereocaulon alpinum. The sequence goes on along the minus strand of JAEUBA010000128.1, from coordinate 34,608 downwards.
GGTGCAGGACCGGTTTCAAATGACTGCCTTTTCCAGGCGTTGCAGTAGGCGTCTTTGCCCCGGTCAAGGCTCGATGAACGGTGTAAGAAGGTAGTGTTCCTCCGATTGCCCAAGAGGTCGCAGTAGGATATAGGATTGGAGGAAGGCTGGAGTCATGAGGGGCTGCCGGGAGGTTTAAGTATGAGGTGGGAGGGCTGCTTGTATAGGCAAGAGTCGGAAATCGAGCTTTAAGTAGGAGCACGCTGGTGTTGCGAGAAGTCGCTCGACTGGTGGGGTGGGGTGTAGGTGGATAATAAAGCCTTTGCGTTGGGGGGGTCGGAATTGGGGTTCTGAGTGAGACTTTGTCGGATAGTGGTCTGAGTAGAAGATTGAGGTAAGTTGGGAGGATATAAGGGAGGAGGGCAATGTCTGGGGGTATTCAGCAGTTTGATGGTGAGAAGTGTGTTCAGAGGAGGGGCTGGAGCGCTGCATGACTAGCGCTATCGGGGACATGCGATTTCGATGTGCGCACGAGTGGCAGTGGCAGTGAATTGAGATTTAGAGTGAGGGAGTCGAGGAAGTTGAGGCAGTGAGTATAATTATCCTTCTGATACTGTTGCCATCGGGGCCTTTCCTTTGCGAATTGTTGAATTATGATTGGCTCTAAGTCGCGTTGTTGTCATGGTGATAATCGAAGTCACTAGTTCGATGATGTTGCTGACGTTTCGCCGAGATTATCTTATCTCCATTATCTAATCTATCGAATCTAATCGCTGAGAGACTGAGGAAGCTTTACCGACTCAATCAACTCGATAACATACCTGAGCCATCTTACATCCGGCCCATATCCACATATCCACATACTAAATCTAGGAATCGAGATGGACTTATACTCGCTGTGTTATTCGAGGTGAGATGCATTTGCAAAGAACAGGCGCTACCGGAGGCGCAAACTAAAAGCATGTCTATAGACTAGGATCAGGGCCAGTCCTAGGTTAGGTAGAGTATACACACCTACTCCCTCTAACTTCTCTAGCTAACTTCTATCACTCCAGAAACTACCTACTACTTCCCTCTATACCCTTTATCCTTGCCTCTCGCCTCGTACTCCCTCCTATCTTCGATCACGTCCCCTGCAAATCGAGACTACCATCCACCTTGCCTACATCATCATCCTTCTCACTATGTCGATTATGCAGCGACAGACTATGAACGCTAGGCACGAGCGCGTGAAGACACATCGGATCTCTAAAGTGTTGTCACCGCGAAAGAGACGGCTCAACAGCCCCTGTTGGACTTTGGTACGATCTTGACAACCGGTGCCTTCCAGAGGCGTGAGCTTTAGCCCGATCGACAAGTCTAGTACCAGTGAGAACACCTGCATCTTATTCAAAAAAAGGCACGTCAAGTCCCGTTACCGCCTAGTGGGTGCCAACTACGAGCTCAGACACTCGCACAGCTGGCGCCTCAAAGAAACTTCTGTCCACGTCCACATCAAATGCATCAGCTTCATCTCTGATGCTCTGCGCATTCGTTCAGACATCTTGCAATCGCCCATGGCTTCCCAGAGACTGTTCTACAACTGGTACCGTTTCGATAGCCAGAAAAAAGGACAGTACATCCCATACGACAACTTCATCACCTGCCCGTGTTGCCGTCACAGCATCTTCAATCGATGCTTTGCCTGCACTTCCTCGAGAACGGTGACGGGAATATGTACGATATATATATGGACTAGTAAGAACACAGACATCTCATCCAAGGAAGGCACTCCAAGCTCCATTCCCGCCAGGCAGAGGCTCAGTAGAAGAAATACCGGGCTCAACAAACACAAAAGCGCAAGGAATGAGTAGGGCAGGTCAGTTGAAGAGCTGTCTTCGGGCTCTGATATGTGTAGACAACATGATATGCTACATCGGACACCAGGGCACTTGCATGAGAAAGTGAGGTCTCACTTGCTATTTTTGGTACCTGGAGTATGGAAGCGATCTAGTTCTTACAGTATTATCGATATAATTAAACGGTAATTTGTCAAATAATATAGGACTATTTGGAATATCTTAAGATAAGGTCCAGATGATCTTTAAGTTAAGGTGTATGGGGCAGGTGATAGTATGCGGGAGTCCTGCAGGGATTAACTCTCTAGGCTTCATTAGAATTGGTTCCTGCTTTAACTCAGCAACTATTGGCTCTAGTATAAGGGTAGTGTTAATGCCTACCTTACACCGCTCATCTTGGACTACAGATTACAGTAGCACGCAAGGAAGGGTCTAGGGCTTACACTTTGTTTCTCTCTTCCCCAGTTCCATATTTCTAGACTATGGACGAGGTGAACTTCAAGTCCATCTTCCTCCTCATAACATTGACTTCTCATTTTCTTGAGCAGAAAACCTATTCATAGCAATTATGATTCTCCTCGAGCATCCAGGTGCCCACCAGATCCCCGAAAATGATCCTGAGAGACGTGGCGAGTTGAAGACTTCGACCGAAATCAATTTCAATTCTACCAACGGTAGCGATGTTGGTGCGCCAAATTCTTCGTCCTCCTTCCATCACTCCAAGGAACATGATATCCCTCCTACTCCGCAATTCCTCAAAGGCAAGCTCGCCCGATGGAATGCCAAGGTCGAAGGCCTTGCTGGGCTTGAAGCTCGTGGGATAACGCGTGTCTTGCCCGAGGAAAAGCATAATGGTGGTATTAGAGCCTATATAGAAATGGCCATATTGTGGTTCAGCATCAATTTGTGCGCCAACAGTATTATTACAGGCCTTCTTGGGCCCCTCGTTTTTCAGCTTGGCTGGGTGGACAGCATATGCATAGTCATCTTTGCCACCGGGCTTTCTGCTTGTGCACCAGCCTATACATCCACCTTTGGCCCAGAAAGTGGAAATCGGACCATGGTACGTTTTGCGTATATGAGTTTTCTCATGCAAACATTCTATGTCCTTCAGGTAGTGCAATGATTACTTGAAACACTTGGCTAACTCACACTGCTCTTCCTTTAGATCATCGGGCGTTATTTCATGGGCTACTGGCCTTCAAAGATTGCCTGTATCCTCAATTTGATTATGCAGATTGGGTGGGGAATTATTGGCTCCATCATCGCTGGTCAGATGTTCTCGGCTATCAACGGTAAAGGCTTGACTAACGCTGTTGGTTGTGTCATTGCTGCCATCTGCATTGGTTTGATTGCTACTTTTGGTATCGCCATCGTTTACACAGTTGAAAGGTACGCGCGCGTGTCCAATACTATTCCAAAGAACCCAAGTTCGTCGGGCTCACTAAACCCTAGATACGCCTTCCTCCCACAACTCTTTGCTATGCTTGTTCTCATTGGTCAGTCTGCCAAAGATTGGGACAAGTCCGCAGCCTCTATCGGCTCCGCGGGTACCATAACCGCAAATCGGTGCTCATTCTTTGCCCTGCAGTTTGCCAGCGTTATGGGCTTTGCAGCCATGGGTGCAGATTTCTACGTCTATTACCCTACAAAGACTCCTAAATGGATCAGTTTTTTGACTACCTGGTCTGGCACATGGCTCGCTTTGATCGTCTGCAATATCATTGGAGTGGGCATCGCGACTGGCGTGGCCACTAAGCAATCTTGGACCGATGCTTATGGCATTTCATCCGGCGCACTCCTTCTTCAGGCCTACGATGGACTTGGCGGCTTCGGTAGATTCTGCGTCGTCATCCTCGCTCTTGGCTCTGTCACCAATAATGCGCCGTGTACCTATGCTGCCGCGTTGAGTATTCAAGCACTTGGCCGCTACGCAAAGGCGACTCCTCGTTGGTTTTGGTGCGTTGTTATTACGGTCATTGAGCTCGTCTGCTCTGTCGCAGGACGTAATAATCTGTTTAGCATCTTTCAGAACTTCCTTCCAATCATGAGCTACTGGGTCTGTCCCTGGCTTACCATTGCCATAGAAGAACACGTCCTTTTCCATAGACTACGAGGTACGCCATTCAATTGGGCCGCATGGGAGGACAAGAAACAATTACCTATTGGTGCCGCAGCGTTGTTTGCTTGGCTCGTCGGTTGGGCGGGCGCTATCATTGGCATGGACCAGGTTTGGTATCATGGGCCACTTGCATCTCTGGTTGGGGGTTATGGAGGCGAAATTGGCGCTTGGATGTCTATTGGTTTTACCGGGGTAGTTTACCCAAGTCTGAGATGGCTCGAACTGAAGCAGTTTGGCAGATAGGGGTAGACGGGGCCTGAGGAGGTGTTTGAGCATTCCTATCTTGCTCCAGGCACAAAAAAGTAATTGGATTTCGTCTATCTGGACATATTGTAAAAATGGTCTATAATTATTCATAGACATGGACTGCGTTTGGAAAAATAAATAGATCGAGACGGGAATTGCGTTCGCTCCGACTGTCGGAAGGTAGTTGCCTTAACGTTGCGCTCCCTCGCATGCTACTACAGTACTAATACCGCCCGTGAGTAAGGTTTTGGGCGGCGCTAATTATTGTTTAACCGAAGAATATCCCCCTAATCCCGCTATCGGACAATGATTTGATCTTCTCTACCTCCAATATTCTCGACCTTGTTTCTGGGACCGTCCATTCGGTGAGGACACGTCCATTGACACAACCACCAGATACGCACTACAGGCATTCAGTCAACAAGGCACTTTCCTCTGATACTTGCATTCTAGCATTTTCCATTTCTGGACTACCAGTCAACATTTGATCTCCCACGATTACAGAAAGTAGTAATCCTGACAGTCTCATCATACACCGTTTTCTAGCAACAATGTCAACCCAGTACGATAATATCCAAGGCCCCTACGACGCTTGCCGTGAATGCTCCATTGCCATGATCGAGCGGGAAAACGTAGAAACTACAGTAGCACCCTACATCAAAAACGCCCGTGTGCTTGAGCTCGCCTGCGGCTCAGGCTTTTACACCTATCATTTCCTCAAATGGGGCGCCCGCTCCGTGACGGGCGTGGACATTTCGCCCGTTATGATCGAGGAAGCGAAACGACGAGCCCCTTCAGATATGATGACTGGGACTGTCGATTTCAAACTCGCAGACTGCTCGAAAGCGACTTCGTACGAGGACGAACCCTTTGACATCGTCTTTGGAGCATGGCTGCTGAACTATGCGCCCGACCGTGCGGCTTTGGTGGACATGTTTAGGAATATTGCCATCAATCTTAAGGGTGGGGGGCGCTTTGTCGGTATTACTGTTCCACCGACTCAGGATCCCGCAGGGTCGATTGAAGCCGAGTATAAGCTTCGTCCGCCGCCAGAGGATTCAGGACTCCTCGTCGGTTATGTGGCGAAGGATGTTGAGGAGGGAGTGTATTTTCATATGCATGGTGATACAAAGGCTGGGGCGGTGGATTTTGATTGCTACCATTTAAGAAAGGATGTCTATGAGTCTGCGGCAAGGGAGGCCGGACTAAGAGGGGAGCTTAAATGGGGCATCACTAGTGTACCTGAGAGGTATCTTAGGGGCGAGGGTCCTGGGGGAAGTAGCTTGAGAGAATTGGAGAGTTATCAAAAGGTGCCGAATTATGGGATATTAACAGTCGCGAAATAGAATTGAAAGACGATAAATACTTTTGCGTTTATTAGACGCAATGTTTCCAGTGGATATAATCAAATATTTTCTTTAAGAAGGATGTTGATCTGGCTGGCCACACACTGTAAGGAAGTAGGACAAAGCTCTTAATTATCTATTTGATAAGCCGTTTCAAGAATTTGTGTCTCTATTCAAGCTTAGGCTTTCAATCCAAGCCTTAGCGTCTAATTCAACTCTAAGCCTCTTACCTATACCCCACCCTACCTATAGCCTTCCCCTGATCCATACCCTCTCCGAGAACATATTCTCATTGCCAATGAACCGGCGGAGGATATACATAAATGAGGACAACTAAGTACCGAGTTATCTTCTTCTAATTCGTCGAAATTGGCTATATACGTACCATAGCTAGCAAGAAGCGCAGCTTTGAACTACTTGTAAGGTTCTACATTCAAGCCCATATCGTCAATACTAGCGATTGAGTGGATCTCGGGTCGCTCTTTCTTTAAAACCGTACCAATGGAGATGTTACCAGAGATATAATTATAGTACTCGCTAGAATACCGAAACATAAGTGCGGGCTGTTACCAGCTTATCAGGTCAATACGTTTCACGCTAGTTGCGTGTTAGGCGCGACCCCCACATTTCCTATTTAACATCCTTACCGCTCTTTACAGTAGCAAGTCACGCGACGATGTTTAAGAAGTCGCCAGTAGTATATAGATGAGAAGAGCAGCCATTCGCTGGATACACCCAGCTCCAGCGATCCCGAGATACCATCTGTTCAGCTTGACAACCACGTGTCATGACTACGCAGACCATTAGCCTTACAGGTCTTTTAGCTCGCCATGGTTCTATTCCGCTATCTCCTGCTGTTCGCTTCTTCCAATCCGCTAGTAAGCGCAACGACTTCGGCAATAAGATTAGCGACCACAAGGTGCGCACCTCCACAACCACTCGTTCGCAATAACCCCCGACCTTTGGACTGCATGAGCGCTATCACATATATCCTCTCCACCGCCCTTGTCCGCTCAGATACTATTCGTTTCACTACGGCACCGACCTCTTTACTTGATGTGAAAATGCCCTTTGGCCACAGTTTTGGAACATGCATAGCTCTTGTGGTTCCTGGTCCGAGCACTTCAGCTCCCGTGACCTCTTCATGGGATGAGGTAGTCCGAGTTATGCTCTCTGTTGTGGGTCAATGTCTCTTGAACAACCAACCAGAGCAATGGAATTGGGGCGGAGGTGCTTTGGGGGGCGCTGGTAATGGATTGACTATCGCTCTGCAAGGCACTCTGAAACCGAGAAAAGAGTCGAACCACTACGGGAATGTGACTTTACAATTAAATGACGTAAACTCCTGGGTCGAGAGTTTGCTCCCGAGTTGATGGGTCCTCACCTCTATTGAAGACCGGCTTTCGTCAGTCGGGATTTTTCATCGTATGTCAGAGAGTGGTCTGAGTCTGTCATGCAGCAGTACTAGAAAGACAACATACAAGGCAAACGAAGACTTTTGTTAGTGCCATTGACCAGGAAGGAAGACGTACGTGATCTTAGAGGTCCGCACAGCGCAGAGGGGCGAGTGTTATCCATTCTTTACCCGAGTAACTAATATATTTGAGAATTTCGGACTGTATTAAGGACGCTTACCGGGGTAAAAAAACGTAACTCTAAGCTCTCATAGCACTTCTGACATGTAAGCCGGCATGCCAATCTTGTTACGGTCATAAGTCTGACGCCAATAACAGGGATGATTGCTCACTGGATCGCTATCAAGGCGGTGAATTTCCTGCTCTGCAGCGATAAGTCCTCTGCTATAATATGAAATGGGCTGAAAGTGTCGCCTATGTGCTGTTCTTCAAGCTGGTCAGCGGGCTATCCATAGCGTTTGACGTAAAAGCTACACGCAATATCTAGAGTCTTCAAGCTAGATATCTTACAGTTGGTCCCCTCATCGTCTGCATCCTCCACTTCATCCGCTGTCCAATTTGCGAAAGTGACTTCTGAGATGCTCTTTTTGCCGGTAGTGGGACGTGCCACTGAAGCTGGAAATGGCTATTGATCAGGGGGCTTAGATTCGACTTGAAGCTCAGCGTTAACCCGTCTCATTGGTTGTGGGCCCAGTAGTGATTGCTTTGTCGCTGTCTCTTCGTATCGATGAAATAGATACGAAGGTTAAGGTCAAATGGGGCCAACGTTATGGTTGATGCATAGCACATAGAAGCAGTCACAGGAGCCAGTTGGGGTGGTACAGTCTATGCTCAATGTGTATTGCAAGGGTATGGATGGCGTTGGGCAACATTTCAGATACTGAACGCAATGACACACTCGCCTCCGAAACATGCAATGAACTGGTTCCATGATCCCGCGAACGTTTGCATAAGAGGCTGAGAAGGTTGCATCTCCGGCATTTTGAGAAGGCGGCTATTCTGACAGGAGCTAACAGCCTTGTGCGGCTGAATCTCCGGCTGACTGAGCCCTGGCGAGCTCTGCTTTCCATCGACGAACAACATTAACATATGGACTAGCGGCATATTGAAGATCGACAACCCCTCTGCTTACTATTTACATCTACGGAGATGATGTGAAGGCGTAGCGTTTGCTTGTGCGAATTATCTGCTTTATGGCTATCCACATCGTTCGGTCGCATTCGTACGCCAGACATCAAGATAGGCTCTCCTCCCCAATACGCTCTTGCTCATATTTTAGAGCTATCAGGACATATCACAGTCGTATCCCAGCAGCAACTGTCGTAGTAGTCCGAAGAATTCGGCTAGCTTTAGGCACCACAGCTTATCATTACTCACGCCATGGATTGCACGCTACCGTCCCAGGATGCTTGGAGACGTGCGAGAGATCGTTATGTTGAAGACCTCACTGATGACGAGAGGCAGAGATACGATAAGGCGTCTCCAGAGACTCTACTTTACGATGCCAGCGCCGCTCAGAAGGAACACGAGACTAAAAGCAGAGGCCGTAAGGTCGTGGAGAACCTTCAACCTCTTGTCTCTGCAATCGAACAATACGGCAGTGCGTTAGATGTATACTCCAATGCATATCCACTAGTCCTGAGCCCTCTTTGGGGTAGCATCCGCGTTGTTCTGCATGTGAGTGACTTTCCATCGTTAACGCGTTGCTTGTGAGCTTGCTAAAGTATAGTAGCTTGCGAGTGAATTTAACAAGTATTTCGACAAAATTGTAGACATGTTCTCCAGGATTGGTGACGTCCTACCGCGCTTCAAAGTCTTCGAGCGGCTTTTCCGCAACCACGAGCGCGTCGTTCAGGCCCTTTCAGTTGCGTACATTGATGTCATAGCATTTTGTTCCAGCGCAAAAGACGTGTTTCGTCGAGGTCAACGAACCTCAAAAACGACATTCAAAGTCGCCTTCAAGTTGATTTGGAAGCCATTCGAGCGCCAATTCGAGCAGCAGATGGCCTCATTCCGCTTACACCAGAAGAATGTTGAGAAAGAGGCCGGACTCTCTCATATGATTGAGTCCGCTGATTCAAGAGCGCTAGTGCTCGCCAATCAGATGCAAGTCTCAAAGGACAAGCGTCTGCACGATCGTATCCGAATAATGGCACTATTCCCGGCGATCGACCATGAAGCTAAGCACAGGCAATTGGTAGATTTGCGCCACGAAGGCACCGGTCAATGGTTGTTAGAGCATGATTCATACGTGGCGTGGAAGGGACAGCAGGATTCAGCCATTCTCTGTCTCTATGGAATTCCAGGATGTGGCAAAAGTGTCTTAGCGTCGGCTATCATCGATGATCTGGCAATCAGTGGACGTCCAGGGACAGTTGACATAGTCTACTTCTACTGCGAATACGCTGATCAAGGTACACTTCGACCTATCAACCTTTTGGGGACTATCCTCAAACAACTCTATGCCGTCCAGGATGTTCCCGAAAAAATACAAGAGCAAATTTTGCAGGCCTATGCCCACGGAACCCGCTCGCCGTCAACAACGGAGCTAGTCAGTATACTAAAAAATCTGTTCACATTGCGATCAAGGGTTGTGATTGTTTTAGATGGGCTAGACGAATGTGAGAAGGATGCTTGGCGTGAGATCGTGCGGGTCTTGGAAGGCTTGGTCGCTGCTAAACCTACCGTCATTCAGCTTTTCGTCACATGTGTGGAAGAAAGTGAAGTGCTACGCGTTCTGCACCGTCATCCTCGCATCCATGCATCGTCTTCAGCGCTGGCTGGCGATATTGAATCCTTCGTAGCAACATCTGTGCAGTCTAGAATCGATTGTGGGGATTTGCAGTTTCGCGACCCGGGCTTGCAGCGAGAGATTATCAACGAACTGACTTCGAAGGCAAACGGAATGTGAGTGTAGTCTCAAAGAAAATTTCAAGCAATGTGCCCGTACTAATTCATAAGGTTTTTGTGGGTCTACTTTCAGCTCAACGAGCTCTGCGAGGCTCTTTCCGACGCAATGATTCGACGAATTCTCGAAAGCCTTCCCGATGGACTTACCAATACGTACACGAGACTGTTGTCAAAGATCAGCCAAGGTTCACTGAAGACGAGCCTTATTCAGAAACTATTCAAATGGATCGCTTGCGCAAAAAGACCTTTGCGAGCCGACGAGATCAAGGAGGCCGTCGCCTTTGAAGCATCGGATGCATCACTGGACATCACAAAGATCCCTGATGAAGATCTCCTTGTTGGATCTTGCAAAGGCTTAGTAGTTCGGGATCCCCGTGATAAAACAGTGCGTTTTGCACATCATACAATTCAACAACATTTGCTTTCCGACATGCCGGATGGAAGCGCCGACTACTTCCATTTTCGACTTGACGAAGCTGACGCCTGGGTTGGAACCCTTTGTGTATCCTATTTATGCTTCTCGGATTTCGAGACTCAGGTTACCAAGCTGCCGCCAAAACCGAAGCTCGAGCGTGGAGGTCTACTTGAATCAGAAGGCCCACTAGGTATACCTGGTATCCTGGGACTTAAAAACTTTTGGTTGCAGATACCCTATCGATTACTGGGTGGAACGCCGGCGATGAAGGCGCCAGAGATTGATTATGCTGAACACTTGGCGGTACTCAGTGCTCCGAGCACAAACACCGCCGGAGATCTCCGAGAGAAATACAAGTTGCTTGACTATATCATCAGCTACTAGGAACCTCATACGAGACATTCTATAACGACGGGATTCGAAAAGAGGACCCAAGATTTAGCAATGTACAAGGTGTTACCTTTCGATTTCCGGCCTTGGGGTGAGAATGAACACTATGGGCCTTATGGGTGTAGCTCTTGTGCGACAGCGTTTTCCGCCCAACGGAAGACCACGCAGCTGCCACACACTTCTCTTTTCAATTATGCTACCCAGGTAGGCAATATGATTCTGCTGCGGTCTTTATTTGCACAGTATCATGAGCACGAAGGCTTCGAGACGTTTCTTCTCGCTTGCCGCCACGGTCAGACCGAGGTAGTAAAGTACTTCATGGAGCACATCACCTACGGTATATCCGAAAGAAGGGCGGTCGAGACTGCTGCTAAATCTGGGCACCTTCACCTGCTGCAATATTTTCTCGACTCAGTGGCCGTTCGCGAACATCGACCTAGCTATCTGGGTCGATCCGTGTATCTGGCTGCTGAGAGTGGCCACGATACTGTGGTCAACTATTTATACGACAAAGGCTTCGAAGTCTACAACAGAGACAAAGTTACGGGATGGCATGCGTTGGAGGTGGCAGCGTTTAACGGCTATGACAATGTGGTTCGTACATTGCTCAAGGCAAGAACCATTGCAGAGAGCCGTTGGGGATTGAAGGGCCAAGAGTCAAATGAACCGGACCTTATGGAAACAACAACAGCTCTTGGTCTTGCAGCTGGGAATGGCCACGCTGCAGTCGTTCGAAGTCTCTACGAACTGAGTACTCCGGACCAGACTCAAAAGGACCAAAATGATTATACACCGCTGCATAAGGCGGCCGAAGGTGGACACAGTGCCGTTGTTAATGCTTTACTCGAAAATTGTGGCGATTTCCCGAAAACGGCGATGCTTAAAACACGTTGCTTCATAGACGATTCAAGGGCCACCTTCGAAGTCAATTCAGGGGCCACAGCATCATGCCTAGCAGCGAGGAATGGTCACATCGGTGTCCTAGAAGTACTTCAACGGCATGGCCTTTCACTCAAGCGTTCCATTGACGCACGGTACATGACAGAAATGGAAGAGGCTGCACAACATGGCCATGATGCAGTTGTTCGCTGGCTGATCAATCATGGAGCTGACGTGAATGTATATTACAGCCCTCGCCCGGGACCACTTTCTTACGCTGCGCGATGGGCCAATGACGCAACATTGCGTCTACTGCTGGACTCCGGCGCCATAATTTGTAATTCCTTACCATTTTGGTTTGCCGCAACAAGTGGCCAAATGCAAATCCTGAAGACACTGCTGCTATACAACGGTAAAATGAACAGGGACGAAGTACGCGCTTTAGCTAAATACGCTTTGAATGGACTCCATCAAGAGGGAAAGAAAGACGCAGCCAACCGTCTAAAATCTGTCCTTAGTCTTGAAGGAATAACGCAATACTATCCCTAATAGTGAAAAGTCATAGCATGAAGAGGCCTCCGTCACAGAGATAGAAATTGAACAGGATCACGTCCAGCGCTCAACGGTAATTTAGAGCCACGCAAGCCGACAAACTACAATCACGACTTTTCCCAGTGAGGACCATGGGTGGTCAAGACTGCAGGATATCACTTTATGCCTGTCGATGACGCCTTTCAGCTACTAATAGAGCTCGTTGTGTCGAGCATTGCAGTTATCAAGAGCTAGGAGTATGCCGAAAGAGTCAGTTAGAAGCAGCGTGTTGTCGGGGTCAAAGAAACACGGAAAGTGCGTATGAATGGGAAAACAGGCGGAATATTAAAGAGGTGCGCTGGTGGCAAACCAAGGAAGGCCACTTGCAGAGACGCAAGGAATTGACAGACGCGAGCCAAATACACTGTTACATGAGAATGGGTTTCTAAGACTACTCAGCAAAGCTTGGTTATTGTGCTAAGAAATGTCTACCTGAGCTGGATTCAAAAGCCTTCACGCATCACTCCACTTGCTCAATCGCTCAAAGTTTCGCCATGCCAGTAGTCTCATATGTTCCCTGGTGCCAGACCGGCACCTCCATCTTCAACGCATCGCCACTATAGCCCAGATCCTCTGCAACGAGCAACGCCGCCTTTTCGCCGATCAGCAGCGCAGTGCTATAAGTATTGCAACCGACGTTATTAGGGTAGATAGACAAGTCAGCGCACTTGAGGCCCTTGACGCCACGGGTATTGAGGCGAGGGTCAAGGACGCCGTATTTGACAATGGAGTTGCCCTCTTTGGGCGCCATGCTGCAAGTGCCGAGACCTGGGCTCATCAGTCAGCACTTGGAACAGTTGGGGGTCATGGGGAAGGGAGAAGCTTACTGTGCCCAGTAGTCTCAACGTGACGCTTGACCCACTCTTCAATCTGCTTGATATCGTCTGCCGTGTAGTCTAGGTCATCACGTATTTCGCTAACCTAGCTGCTAGTGACGAAGCTAGCCTTTGGAGGGTTGCCTGATTTGGTTTGGTTTGGATCGAACAACTACCGTGCTGAATGCCGGCGGATAGATGGTTGGGGCCGCCATAGGCCTTGGTGTCTTGCAAGTTGAGGTCCTGAGCTGCGGCAGGGGAGTCGTATGCAAAGAATCTGTATCATGTAAGTCAAAATCATCGAAATACTCATGTTGGGGCTGAGACTCACGGATGCTTGTCAGTGACCTCGCCAGCGTAGGCCTCCATGCGGCGGGCATTCTCACGAGACTTGATGTAGCCCCAAACCATAGGCGCCATATCACCCTCATCATTCATGAAGCCAGCGTCGAAATCGGGAGCTTCATATGGGTCTGGCGAGACGATGTGGGTGCTACCACGAGAGAAAGAATATTCCAAAAAGTGGAACATGGAGAAAAGTTTACCGTATGGCATGAGCATATGGTCTCCGAAGAAACTGTGTACCATTAGTATCATGTCTTGATTCAATTGCGAAACGGCCCACCCAGAGACAACGGAGTAGTGCATGACAGGCTTGTCAGGTTTCTCCTTGAAATAGCTGTCCCATCCTGAACGGAACTCCTTCATGTAGTCCTGACGCAATTCTCCTTCTGTAGGCCTGACCTTAACGCCAGCCTCAATACCATTAGTAGCTAATGGACCCGTTCCGTTCAAGTTCCACTGGTCATAGACCCTCTTCTGCACCTCCGGATCACCTCTGATGAAGTAATCGAAGCTCTCAGTGTCAGGCTTAGCGCGGCAGGCCGAGAAGGTGAGGTAATGGTCTTGGAAGTTGAGACCAACGCCAGGAAGCTCGACTTGGCACTTGACGCCAGCCTTCTGCAACTTCTCGGGATCACCAATACCGGAGCGTTGAAGAACAAGTGGGGTACTGAGGGTTCCGCAGGAGATGACGATTTGCTTGCGGGCTTTGATGACCCTCTCTTGAGGCTGCTTGGTATCGAGTACCTTCATGGGAACAGTTCGAAGGGCGGTGGCACGACCATTCTCGATGATCACCTTATCGACCTTGGTGTTGCACATAAGGTAGAGGTTGCCATGGTTCCTGTTATGCAACGTGTCAGCAATGGACGGCTAACCACATACGTGAGGATCGACGTGCCTCATGTTGGAATGGATATAGGCATGGGCCGAGTCTGATCGACGGCCAGTGTCTCGATTGATCCACTTGAGCCAGTGCTCGGCTCCATGGCCAGTCGTGAGATCTTAGAGATCGTCTGTGGCTGGGATGCCTTGTGACTCCGTGGCACGAAGAAAGTCCCAAGCAATTGGATAGGTGTAGTTGCCGAACGAGACTTTGATAGGACCCTCGAATCCGTGGACGCTGATATGTTTCATGCTTTTTCATGAGAGGGATAAGCTCCTTTGTCGTCCATCCCTCAGCCTGGAAGTCATCGTAGTCCGAGGCACTAGCACGAGTGTACATCATCTGTAGTGATCATTAACTTCTCACTCGACTAGCTAATCCCTGCGTGACCTACAAAGTTGATGCTTGAACCTCCGCCGAGGACGTTGGCACAAGGCACGATGGCACGTCTACCAGAAAGCCACTTGGAAGGCGTGGAGTGGTAGGACGAAGCTGTCTTAGAGTCAAGCTTCATGTTCCTTGGTTAAATGCCCGGCCTGAGTGATGTCAATCAGGACCATCCTGGCAGTAGTACTGAGTAACTTGCTTTGGAATCCATGGGTTTTTGAGGCTGTTCTCCCCACCCTCAACCAATAGCACCGTCAGATTCCTGTCGAGGGCCGCGAGACGGCCTACCACGACACACCCAGCGGAGCCGCCTAGACATGATGTTAGTTCTGATGTCGTTTGGAAGCAATGGATACATAAGTACACACCGCCGGCCACGATAATATCAACTTCATCTGGAATAGTCATAGTGAGAACATCTGGTACGGTTCAGAATATCACTATGTACAGTCGATTGAAGAATCAATGCAAGGGACACAATATGAAGCATGAGAAAGTATTATATCAACATGCAGTCCACAACACCATGCTCCCCCACCTTCGGCCACATGAAATTACGCATGAAGGCAGGGAATATGAACGCATGCACGAACTACGTATACCCCCGCAAAGTCTCGTCAGCCTCGATAAGTGAATCTTGTCTCATTCTGTAAGCCTATCTCGGTATATCGTACTTCTCCGCAGTGCTAGTTCCTAAGCCAGCGAGGCAAACCATGATTTGATACATGTCCAAGCACCATTCGACGTTCGATGAAGAGAACTTGAGGATAATAAGCCTTGTCGACGAACGTCGTAAGTTACGGTTGGATCCATTCAAGAACAGGTTATTCATTGACCAATGGAAATGGGCTTTTTTAGTTCAAGCTATTGAGGCACCCAGCGACTACCACATTGACAGTCCAACGGTTCCCTTAACCAACTAGAAAGGAATCTGTATGCCACCAATTGAGTTCACACATGATGTTTGAGGTAACGGATGAACCGTCCGCACAAATAAACGGCTTCTGGCGAGCCCCCCCGTAATGAACCAATACTTGAGGAATTGTGAGGTGGTTTCATCGAGATCCAAAATTCCATAGTCAAGATAAAGAACAGGTCAGACACAGAGGCCTGGCCAATAATCAGCGTTCCTGTGCAAGATGAATCCATCGATCACTGGGTCTCGTCCATTGAGATTTGCGAATACAAGGTAGTCAAAATGATGGAAGCCAGACTGGCCATGGGTATTAAGACGCTCAGATTATGGTCACACGCGATTTCCACAGTGCTGAATCTGTCCATCATCATGCAATGGCTACCACAAAGGCAAGACTAGTCAGCATGGGGGTCGAGTAGGGGTTGATATTGGAGGTGGAATTCGCCAAGAGGCGTCAAACGTCAGAACGAGGGGTAACGGTAAGGTAGGTTAAACGGCATCGGCAGCTAGATACTAGCGCAATGCGGGGAACTTCGGTGGCCTAATTAGAAGGTTTATTTCGATGATCCTATAAGAGGGTGAGTAAGGCTAATTGCGTGCATAGCGTCCTTTGACGGACACAACCGTCCGTCTATTATAAGTCTGTCAGAGAGAATTGGTGGTAATTAGCCAGCTGTGGAAACCTTCAATGCCGATATCCCGTCATCTTGTATCCCCGAAGCTCTCGTAGTGGTGATAGAGCAAGCCGTGCGGTCATGTATCAGGAAACTTTATCAAGAACAGTAAGAAAGGTTGGGTACTCTTGGGGTGGAGGATAAGCTTCAGGGAGACTCACCACTGCAAGACTCTCATGAGGGATTCGGACCCTGTTAAGAGACTTCAATCCTATCAGACCCTCAAGCTAGACATCACGGCCATCAAGAAGCTAAGGAAACCTAACAAGTCCACAGTCACGCTTCGGATCATGTTCATAGCCAACCAAGACCGCATGTCCGTAGTGCTGTTCCCCTTCGATTCATCATTCTCAATGGCGCCGATAAGCCGCATGGCCCACTTCCCAAACAAGAAATGTCCGAATGTGAACGCTAGCCCACCATAGTATAACTTAGTAGCCTGCTGATTTGCAGGGTCTCCGAGGTAAATGTTTGCTCCGGCGAGGATCATGGTGGCAGGGTAGACGGTGAAGATGATGATGATGGCGCGATGGACGCAGATATTGAACCAGCGAGGAAGGAAGGCGTTTGCTTCTTTGCGGTAGCTCTCGTGGGTCCAGGCGTTGAAGAAGAGATGTTGGTCATGGGCATACATGAGGGTGGCCGTGGAGGTGATCAGGGGTGCTAGGCGGAGCAATTTTAGAGGATCGAAGAGGAGTCCGGTCGCCATGGTGAAGTGTGTAGGGTTGTCAGGATGAAGAAGTGTGTTATGGTGGAGATGGAAAATTGTCTGTTGATGATTGTGGATGAGGCTCCGTCTTTATCGGGAATAGAAGTCGGTGAGTTTCGCGTAAGCGAGTTGAAGTATTACGCCGGCGCCGTGTTACAGCGGCAGTCGGGTTTCCCCGCGTCGCATTTGCCTCAAGGATATGTTTCAAACGCGCCTCACGACTAATTTCTCCTCCACCGATCATCATGCCCGTCGGCCTAATCAAGTTTGGCAGGTCGTTCTTTCTTCCCTACTCGATTAGATAGAGACAACTACCGACGTCTCCCGATCTGAATAAGGCAATGTCTCAGTGTACAAATATTGGCTTCACACCACATATTTAAATTAAATCCACTACTTCAGAGTAGCTTTGGTATGTTCATTCAAATACTTCAGCGCGCGAAGCGGTGGAATTCGGACAACATTATTGTCTTGGCGCCCAAACGATAAGATAAGACGGAAATTAGGTACTGGGGGCGGCGCTAATTACGCCATCACGGGTTGCAAAAAGTCGTCCCTAACAAGAACTACGTATGTTCTTACACCCACAGCAGGCTTCATGAGTCGCCGCTGGATCCACTTCATTCCTGCATATGTGCCCTTGCCAGTGAAAGGAATCCAGGGCCCCTCTCAAGTCTCTAAACCTAGTAATTGGTTTTCGTAACTAGTCTATCTAGTTTGAGAAGCTACAGAAAGCTCAAGTCAAACAGACGACTTTATGACTCTTCTCGTTGAATAGCTATACGATACCATTGTGATTCTACTGGACTCGAAGGAGGGCCGAAGCTTTCTTTGATCCGCGGGTCATTTCCACTCGAATTTTAGCTGGTAGACTCCACTTCCGCCGCCTCGACGGCTAACGGCTTGAGATGTTGCGTCCGAGACGACTTCTGCTCTCGAGATCTCCCTATTAATCAAATTGCGGAAAGCGCATGCTCGTAGTTCCTTTGTATCAAGAACACACAGCCAGATCTGCAACTGCAAGTCATGAGGATGATGAGAGTCCCAGGGGCATAAAGTTGCTTCGCATCAACATCTTCAGCCCAAATGGACATGCTCTCCGCATCCCCCTCTCTCCATCCAGAATTAGAACAACATGACAAAAACAGCAGCAACGTCCGACATTCACAACTAAGTCGCAGCCAGGATCAACAATTGCCGCCAAAACAGCTTAGTAGTCTCGACGCGCGCAGGTACCAGATACCCATATTTAGCAGGTTCCATTCTCGGCACAATGCGGAGATTTTGAGGTGGGTTTGGCAGCGGGTTGGAGAAGGAAGTAGTACGAGTTAGAATGTTGGGGGTTATGTCTGGAGGGTAAGGGGTATACTTCCGGCAATATTCTGGGATTAGCTGAGTTGGGGACTATTCCTTGCTTAGGTGGGCAGTCTCCTTGAGTCGAAGGTCAGTAGTGATATATGGAGGACGAAGCAGGCCGCCTTGCAAGTATAGCATCCACCTCCGGCAGTGGAGTTGATTGGCATCTGTCTATCCCGGTACCGCGATGGAAAGCTCAAGGTCACTCTGAATGCTATTCACAATAAATGGCAACGTTGTGGAGTCTTCAAATGGCAACGTCAACGAAGGATGTCCATCAATATAATGAAGTCACGCGATATACACTCAAAACCAACTCGCACCTATAGCTTGCTCTCCACTATCTCGAAGACGCTCTCATACAGAGATCCAGATTCCGCACCAGTCGCCCTTTTTGCAATATTAGGGACTTGATCCTTCCCCACATTGTAGTCCTTGAGTCTAGTCTCCAGCCCGAGGTCTTTGACCAGCTGTTCAATTGCATCACCCACCTTGATAGCATCTTCTTTGTCATCTCCACTTCTGCTGTGCCCGATGAAAGGCAACGCTCGAGCGATCTGGGCTGCGTCCTCGGGGTTTTGGGCCTTCAGCCTCACAACACGTGCCAGCGAGATACAGGATGTGATACCGTGTGGTATGCCGTACGGCGAACCCATTGCGTGGCCCATACTATGGCTTAGGCCAATACCACCTTTGATGTTGAGGCCGATAGGGTATAGAGAGCTGAAAGATGCCAACTGTAGTCTTGTAATTGTGTCCTCGTCCTTAGGGTTCGCCTTGGACTTAGGTAGGTATTCGAACAATTGCTCAATGGCTGTCAGAACCAGAGATCTCGCAGGAACCTCGGTAGCATATCGATTGTATAGTAGTTCTACTGCATGATCCAGCGCTCTGATGCCTGTAGACAGCCAGAGCTTTTGTGGCGTCTCAGCACCAAACTTAGCGTCGTAAATCACGACTTGCGGCATCAGCTCTGGGGCCAGATACATGCTCTTCACACCGTCTGCGTTCGTATAGCCAGCAATCATGGTACACTCCGCTGCGCTTAGGGTGGTCGGAATCGTAATATGGTGGAGGAACTTATTGGATTTTTCATGGAGTTTGTACGATACGGCTTTGGCAGAATCAATCGGGCTACCGCCTCCGATGCTGATGACGGTATCAATTGACGAGTCTTTGCCCACGAGGTCTGTTGCCTCGTCCAATTGGGCGATCGGCGCATGCGCCTTGATGTTCGAGAAAGTTCCTGCATGGTGTTTCGAGCCCAAGAGCTTCTCGACTTGTTGAACGAGGGGTGTATTGGTTGCGAGGGAGTAGCCTGTGATTATGAAGGCTTTGGAGGAGGATGAAGGCAGGCAGGAGAGGAGATGGGTCTGGACAGAAGCGGGCCCGTAGTAGAGGCGTTCGAGTTGGGATGGCTGCCAGAGGCCAGAAAGAGGATGTTCTGCTCGCTCAGTCATGGTGGGTGAGCTGTGAACGTGCCTAGGGGTCCTAAGGGCTTAATCCTTGGAACACTCCGAAAGTGCAAGCAGGAGCTGGTGCCTGAATGAAGAGACATTGCGATGGCAGTAGATGAGTACAGTGATGATTGGATTATGCGTGGAAGATCATGTGACATGTGTGGAGAAGTCGAAGGTGCGGATGATCGAGACGGAACTGGTCGATCAGGTAAGCACGCTAGTCGGCTAAAGGGTTCAGTTAGCATAAAAAAATACGTGCCCACTATGCCCATGAAACAATCCATCAACTAGACAACGCCTACCACAGAACCGACAAGAAGTACCAAAACGTTACTTCTGCATCTCTTCTACTGATTATGAGCCACTTCGCTACCGCTCATATGACTACCATAAACTCATCACAAGTCCACCAAAGTCCGTCCGAGGTATGTTAATGAGGTAGGTTATGTAGGTGGTAAAGGGGGCTAGGAATTTAGAATTTCGCAGTGTGGAAGTTGAAGAATTTGATCTCCTTACTCATCGTGGACAGGGTATGATGAATTTCAAGAATTGGCTAAGAGGGTATGGAGGTTTTAGGAAATAAAATTTGCAAGATCAAGGTCACTGAGTTCGAATCTCGATTGAGTGAACACAAGCGTTGCAGCTGTCATTGTTCTGGTTCGTACGAATACCATCTCCACCCCCCAATAACCTATCCTTTCATCTCCGCCCTCCTTGTCTCCCCCTGAAGCTCCCCAACCCCCACCTCATCACTACTACTGACCTTCCCCGGATACCGATTCCCATACCCATCATCCGCCAAATCCTCGCCAACCAATTCAATCTGCGGCCCCTTGTAATTCTTCCTTCCGTCGACGAACCATTGGACAACGCTGATGACGATGACGATGAAGAAGGCTACGATACAGTAATCTGTGAATCATTGAGTGGTGAGTAAGGTATTGAGGGGTGTGGAGAGGAAATGGAAGTAGTGAGGGGTGTGGATGGAGACAGTTGGGGGGAAAGGGGAATGTACTCATGTTGCTTCCTGTTACTGGGAGGTCGGGGGGGAAGAGGAAGAGGACTGTTGTTACTATTACGTATGCGATGCCGAGCTGTTGGATTTTGTTTAGCCAAGGACTGCGACTATCTCGGTTGAAGATAAGGGGACGCAGTACTGACCAGGTTACAGAACCAGCCAAGAGGACCAGGCAGGACGAAAGGTCTTGGCGGTAACATCTTACGACCTCGTAGACAATTGATTGCTGGAGGGATGGCGTATGAAACTCCAAGGGCGACGACAGATGCTGAGATGATGGCGTTGAAGGCGCTGCAAGCGTCAGCTATCATCAATGCCTATAAGGAATGGTGGATATCTGAGAATCACCTAGACGAGCCGAGGAAGATACAGCCAAAGATTACAACCAAGGTTGTAGTCAAGATGAGGGCATTCAGGGGCATCTCGTGTTTCGAATGAACCTTGGCGAAGAATCTTGATGCTGGAAGTCCGCCGTCTCTGTAACACGCATCAATTACAATTTCAATGTTCACCATCTTTGGTATACTGGATTACCTTGCAAATGCATAAGTCATGCGACTACTCGTTGTCATGATGGTGATAGTAGCGAAAAGTAGGCATACAAGCGGGAAGCTATGATCATTAGATAAGCAGGTATATCCCAACAATCATGATGAACAACATACATGAGGAGGCATATTGAGCCCGCCTTATTACCTGTAGCATTATAGAAGATGGCGAGCAACGGCCCAGCAGTGTTTGAAATGACATTTGTCAAATCGCCAGCCACAAGCAAAAGGACAGTCAAGAAAATGAATCCAGTGAAGATCCCAATCCCGACGCAAGCGATCATGATGCGTGGTCCTTCAACAGTTGGATTGGGAATCTCTTCCACCTTCGCAGACTGATTAGCAAGCCCAAAAACCTCCATGCCTAGGTCTACATACCATATGCGCAACTGCATCAAACCCGGTAAGCCCGAGACCTGCTTGGAGAAGGCCCAAAAGCCATGCGATCCCATCCGGCCAACCAGTCGTGTTTATAAACTCAGTAAACACCAAGCTTCCACTAGAGTAAGTTGGCGAAGCAGTTGCCAGTACGGTGATAGATATGATGACGAATCCGGAGATCGACCAGGTAAAGGCTCCTTTTGTGATGTATGGCAAGAAATCATTGGCAAATGCGTTCAGCAAGAATGCGACAAGATTGTAACCAATGTAGATCAGGAATTGATGCCATCTCTGAGGCGCATAGTTGGGGTTCATAAACGAGATGACGCCAATAATAAGCTGGCTTCCCAAAAGACCTCCAGAGGCCACCAGTGCAATCCATCCGGATACGTTGATCCAGCCGGTGATCCAGGATAGTAGCGGTACCCATTTTTTCCAAGAAATCATAGCGACCCAATGGTACTGTCCTCCAGCGGTAGGGTAAGCACTCAAGAACTCGGCCAAAGACGCCGCAAGGCACATATTGCAGATCCCGGCAGTGATGAGTCCCCATATTACTGACGTTGATCCTCCAGAAGGCAGAGCCAGGGACAAAGAAGCCGAGAGAGCAGTCCATGAATTCAGGATAGCAAAAGCCAAGCCCAGCATAGCAAGTGGAGAGAAATGGCGCTTCAGCTCCGCCTTGTGGCCCAGTTGGGCCAAATGCGCATCATCATCAAGATGGACGATACTGCGCTGTCTTGCCATGATAGTCCGAGTCACACAAACCGAGAGTATCTAGAGAAGCAGGGTGAAGAAGAAGAAGAAGGACTACAAGCTCATGAAGGCAGAAATAAGCATTGCGGAGGAGTCCGGTAGACCAAACCCACGCGTGTGGCCTGTCAGTACTATGACAGAAGATGACATTCGGAAATCCGGAGAACGTGGCGATCTAATCCCTTTCAGGCATTAAATTACGCACCGTCGGTGTTAGTGCACATGGGCTCGGCTCCATTCTAACGGAGAGGCCGATACGTACTTGAGTTGAACAATCAAACAGCTTTCGTCATCATAATACAAAATCTACAACCTCATGAGTGACATATCTGAGTTACATGATGAGTGAAGTCCCTGCATGATCTGAATCTCATGGCACATCTTGGCTTTGATCTTGGCCTCGTTTGTTCTTTCCCCGCATTTGCTGATACCGTAAGACCGAAGCTAAGACGGCCCATGTGACTAGCGTCAACTGTTAAGGCACAGCTGGGACCCGGAACCAGAGCTGGTTTCGTCAACTAGTGGTATGGGGTTTTAGTGTGCCACTGTTGAGGATATTGCGCTACTGGACGTATTGGGTATGTTCATCCTTTGGTCCTTTTGACAAAGAAGCGGCGCGGCCAAGCACCGCACCCTCCCTACTCAATTAGCTGATCTCTGAATTCTCACAACCATGACTGACTAGGCATACTCAATTGCGAGCGAGCAAAGTGGCTAGGATGAAAGGGGCAACGTACCCAGATATAAGGAATTGCTAAGCCATTCTATACACCGAGAAGTTGCCGGGTTTAGTATGTACATCCCGAGGTTTCCGGGCACGAAATGACAAAACCTCCAAAGCTACGTAGCCTGCTGAGTCTTCTCCCAATTCTTCCAGCTCATTAGCTTTGCCTAACACGACATCTTCTTGTCTACGTTATCTGTTCTTCTCCGGATCTTCTGTTGCTCTGGCACTGATGTCAATAACAATGTCGATGATATGGATGCCGACATGGAAACATAGTTTCCACTGTTAGCGCCCTCGATCAAGCACGACTTTTGGTCTGAGAGGTTGTCCATGTGCTTTCAATGAATACAGTCTGAGCTGCCAGCTTCTATTTGAGATCCAGCCCTTGTCATTTACTGTTCTGGGCTACCCTTTATCACCCAGTTAGCAGAGGGAACATGAATCACCACTCCACTAGCATCCACAGAGTCTACAAGGCAAGAAAGGGTTTCCAATCCACCTTGGCATTCCGCAATGCGTGACTGACCCAATTCATTGTCGTTATCTTGTATGCGTGGCCATGAATCCGTAATACTACGCAAAGTAGGATCTGACACACGCATTGAAACACTTCTGCTCTGAATGACACGTGTAGTGACTTGCTAGAATTACACACTACCAGTGAACTCGTGTTATTCTCAGACTCAAGAATGTCGAGTCTTGCAGCATTGAGGGTTGTGTTATTCTATGACACTTTGTCGACTATGGCTCTCCTGCATCTATGTCTTGCTTCTTGTTCGTCTTCCGTCCATTTTTGCAGCAAGCCCAGCGAGTCTCGGTGGCCCATATTGAAGGTGGTTTTCTCGCATTCCACATATCCTTGGCCCTCTAGTATCAGACGAATTTCGCAAGCGATACCGTCGACTTCAGTAGCTTGTCTTATTAACCGTCCCGCCAGAAGTCCAAAGTCCCTAGGGCTTGATTGAAAAGCGAAGATGTCGACTAGCGACGAGGATAGAGACTTCGTCTCAGCGAAAACGCATCTAAGCAACGAGAGGAAGTCTGTATATTACGGTATGAGAAGTGCTGCCAGTATACCGTCACCGTTCAGAAGTTCGCCAGGCCTGGAGTCATCCAGGCGGATTCTCTCTGACGCGGAGAATCAGGTTTTGAATGACGAGATCGACCAGTTGATTGGAACATTCCGTAATGTGAGCAGCGCTGCCAGTGCACCGTCACCTTTCAGAGAGACTCAGAGTCCAGGCAAACCGGGCCGTCTCCTCTCCGATGAAGATAATGAAGTACTCGATGACAAGATCGACCGTCTGATAGCTGCGATCCAGGATGGTCGCCAGCTGCGTTTCTCACCTGATCCTGAGACTGGTAATGTGAACATCTCTGCAGCATACAACAACGAAGAGCTGGACGACGAGAGTGACCTAGAAGCGTTGATTGCAGCTAGTCCAGACAACTTTGGCACCATTATCAAACCAGGTGACCGTCTTCGAAGGATAAGAAGCATCAACTCCATACTTTCCGTTGGCTCAAGTTCGTCGCAAGTGAGGAGCAAAGATTCCTCCAATGCGTGGGAGAGGACAATCGCTGCCGCCAATGTCCGCTATGCACTTGAGCAAAGCTCCATGTTTCAAAATCCGACTGTTGTTCGAAGGCCTCTTCGCCCTCAAGCACAAGAAGTAGATGGTAATAGAGGTCGACATCTTGCGTATATTGATAAGGGCAAATGCAAATTTCGGACGATTTCTCCGGTTCCCTTCGATTTTACCAAGCGGCCACGACCCACGACTCCGTCCATCCACAGCGCTGGAAGCGAGCTAGACTGCTCTTCTCCATTATTCGAGAAGTCAAGAAAAGCAATGCTGAAAGGAACAGATGCAATAGCACTGGGGCCCGGCACGCACAAGGAGCTCTCAGAGACCCATGGTCTCAAACAGTCTGTCTCCTCCTGGCTACAAGGAGTCGAGACTCCGCCAGCAGGCGAGAAGCTAGCACATAGCAATGGCAAGGAGAGAGCTTTTGGTGTCTTTGAAGACGACAAAAGAGAAATATCGGCCGTCCGAAAGGATCCTTGGCCCCTCCCAGCCTTGCAAGCTTTGAAAGATATCTCAAATTTGCGGCGACTTGGGTATCTACAAAAGAACAGCTTCGCCAACGACAAAGCGCTTCAAGGAAGGTCAGCACGTCCAACACAGCTGGGCTCACCTTTCCAGCCATTTGGAGGAGCATCAGATCATGAACCACGACGCGACTTTATCGAGAGCAAGTGGCCAGCATTGTTGGCTAGCAAACAGCGCTCCCGGGAACAAGGCTTAACACAGACTGGTGCGCCGTCCGAGGAGGAGCCTTCGAGCGAAATCAATGAGCCCCTTGGATCCCCACACCCCGAAGATGGTGCCTCGGCGACACAGCCTGCCATAGACGAAGACCCCGAGCGTGCAGCGCACTTCGATCTGGCCTTAGCGAGGCTAGAAGGCCGTGTTCCCCCACCACCGTCCAGTCCAATCAAACGGTACGCTATCATGGAAGACGTATACGGACCTAACGTTCAATTGGAGACGCGTCGAATGCGCCGCTATGATCCTCGTCCAAAGGCAAGCCAACGCGCTGGCGACGTAGTCCAAAAGCTGGAGGCGGCAGTGGCGGCAGCCGAAGCCGGACCTGACCACGGCTTACAGAACATGGATGAAGTAGAGATTGGCGAGGAGGCGGGGCTGCTAAGTAAGACGAGTCGAAGATGACAGTGGAGGGTGGTCCAGTAATTTGTTGGATGGTAGGAAACAGGAAGCGTTAGATACTGACAATGAAATAATGACGAATGATTCTGTTACAGATGACACTGTGGGACTTTGGTACGCTGGCAGTCACACTCGCCAAAGACACGGAAGAATGCGACTAGAGCGATCTCAACAAAGTGCGGAATAGACATGGACAAGCCGCGTCTTTTGAGTAAAGCTTGCGTGTTCTGTGAATCAACTTGCGTTTCCCAAATACGGCATGTAGACATGTTGCCCATTGGCGTAGAATTGGGATTTAGTGCATCCAGTATCATTCCGTGGGAATTGCGTGTTGTCGCTTGGTTGTCTAAGGAGACGCCAGACAACTTTGCCAAGTAAGCTAACGCGACACCGAATCTAGCCGTTTCAGGGTTTTGCCCTGCATAATCACTCACTGATCATCCATCACCCTTCACCTTTGTTACATACGGTACCTTACCTTCGTTGTTCGTCAATTTCATCTGCATCTCACTTGTACCTGAGAGGCTCGTGATGCAGCAGTTGGTCCAGACGGGCGGCAACGCAGTGATTATTTCCCTGAAGAATCCTCCGTCGAGATCCGAAGTCTGCGTATGCGCATGACTTTTGCTATTCTTAGGTTGTTCTCGGTTCGAAGGGATACGAGCGAGTGAGGTCATGCGCTTACAGGGAATGCATCTCCGACGAGTCAAGAGGCTCAGCACACCCCACGCTTGTCGGGACAATGTTTCGTGCCTTGCGGAAGTCGGCCAATCAGACGGTGTAATGCAGGCTGGGCCGCAGAAGTGACGTCCATGCGCGTTGTTGATCAATCCGGGGATTCACAATACGAATATTATGAAAGGCTGCTGTAGAAACCGACAGTTCGATACGAGCTGATGCTGCTGTATTTGCTGACAATTTGCATATTACTACGCATAGACGCCATCGACTTTTACAAGTACGATTTGAATAATTAATAGCAAGATCCATCTGACTATAGGAAATTTTAGGTTTACAGGAAGTACCTTAGCATCTCACAACACTGCAACCGCCACTCACAAATCCGTTGACTATAAACATTCCTCTTCTCTACCACTCCATCAACCTAGTGTCGATATCCTTCGACCACCACCAAAAAGCAACGCCACACTACAACAATGCTATCCACTACCATCCTTTCCCTGCTCCTACCTCTCACCCTCACCAACGCCCTCCCCACGAACCCTCCCCTCCAACCTCGCCAAAATACAGCCACCGCACCCTTCACACTCATAGCAGCCCGCTCAGCCAGTCCTATCCACCTACAACCCATCAACGCCAACAACGCCCGTTTCTGGATCGGCAAGCCAACACACAGCTACTGTATTCCCGAAGTACCACCCGCGGACTGTCCGCCTGGGACAGTAACAGCATTGACAGTCGGAGATGGAAGAGCTAGTATGGTAAGAACCACATTCCCTACTCCATCCTCTTACCCAAGTTTCCAAGTCGCTAACGCGTCTTCCACAAACAGGACTCCGAAGTCCCAGGTGGCCAAGACGTCTACATATCCGCCATCAACGGCGCCCTCAGCTTCACCGAACCCCACACCGAAGGAGGAGAAAACGGCACCACAACAGGTTTCAGCTACACCAACAGAACAGACGGTAGCCTAGGCGAATTCGTCTTCAGTGCACTCAACGCCACCGGCTTCGTAGCATGTCCATCACTCAACGGCTCAGCGCCGTGGCAGATCTTCGCTGCCCTGCCCCATCTCTCCAACACGGACGTGCCAGGAAAGAACGTCAGTGCGTGCCTGGGGTTTGACGCATTGGGCGATACATACCCGAATGGAACGGCTGCATGGCAATACGAGTGAGGGCTAGAAACGGAACGGGACCTGATACCATGACGATGGGGGTGGAAAATCATACATGAACGATACTCCGCTTGCATAGCTGGCAAAACGACTGAGACTTAGCATTAGCATTAGCATGGTAATGATAATGATAATGATAATAGTGATTCATACAGCGAAACAAGAACCATTTCACCTCTCGATTCATTCATGACGTTATTGGATCTAATAATTACTGTTCCTCCTTCCTCTTCCCCTTCCCTTCCCTTCCCTCCCTCCTCCTAATAGGTATCCTCCCCCCTCTTCACCAATCACCCAGTCCACCCTACAATCTACCACGAAGATCAAATCCACGAAATTGAATCGCACAACCGAGTAGCAAAGCGATCCCAGTCGCGTGCATTAGAGTATGTTCTTCTTTTGGGGTATATATGCAGGCGGATTGTGCGTGGAATAATTTAGTTCTGGGTTGGTGGTGGTGTGGTGTGGTGTGAGGATGAGGTATGGATGTTGAGGGTTAGCGGTGGTGTGGAAGGTGGAAGGTGGAAGGGGTGGGATGGGCTGGACGGTATAGATGGAGAGGGAGAGGGATAGAGGAGATGAAGTAATCACAATGCTTCGCAATGGTATTAGACAAGATGACATTTATCCACACAATGGAGCTGGCGCAGAAACGAACGGACAGGATTCTGCCTCCTCCTTGAGTTCGGATCCTTACAGATTTAGTTTAGTTTCTCGACTCGATATCGCTTGGAGAGCCGTGAGCTGTCATGTGAATGGCGATGTGGAGCTGGAGAGCCGACTTTGTCTGCTTGGTATAAGTTATGCGCTACATTTTCATGGCTTTTGTTTCCTACTTCCGACGCTAGAGTTGCTTGCTATGAACATTACTCCTATAACATATCGCTATCCCAGGTTGTTTTTCGAACATCGGACTTAGTCGAAGCTCCTTGCACAAATGGTTTTCCCTCCGTCCCCACCTCACCGTCAAACCCCTTCCTGACCGTCATCGGCGTCGAAGGTTGAATATAGAAATGCTGATGTTGGTTCTCTCTAATCTGCCAACTAGTCTTTAGCTGCTCATCGTGCAAGCCAGCACAAGCGCCTTCGAGCACTCGACTAGGCGGCGAGTTCAATGCCAAAGCGAGCAGATTTCTAGGATCCACAAAGTCCGTGACGAGACTTCTTCGGGTGAAGAAGTAGATCAGACAGCATACATTAGCTAGGAAGACCAGTGCAAGGACGAGGTAGAAGACTTCCTGCCCGTGTTGAGTGCCGCCTGACGAATAGTCTTGAGACTTGACCTTGGCGTTGAAGGATTCGTATTCTGGTGGATCAAGGACTGGTGTTGAGTCGTTGTATTTCCAGTAGTGAATAAAGGGAGAGTCGATGCTGCTGAGTAGAAGCGTGGAGCCGGCAAGGACTGCAAGACCTTCGGCAATCGATGGAAGAGACGGGTTGAGGAAGGGTTGGATGGGTATAAGCTGTGTAAGCAGGCGAGCAATGCTGGCTTGACTGTCACTAATGCCGCCATTGAGACTCATGGACACCGCCCACTGTGCAGCCACATCACGCCAATCCTGGGATGTGACACCACTTGTAGCCTCTGGATGGTATCTGCTGTAAGCCAGGTCGTCATCTGGATCTTCGCATTTGCTGGATAAAAATCCACCAGTCACCGTTTCATGGTACTGCGTAGAACAGGCTGGTGTGAGGGAGGCCCTCAAGGAGCATAAGACGTACTGTGAGTCCTCCGACGTCGCTAGCATATAAAAGGAGTCACTGACCAACGGAAAGGAGGTGAAGTTGGTAATGGTATTGTAGGGCTGTGGAAATTTGGCGAAGACAGGAGGCGTGCGATTATATCGCTCTCCGAGACCGAACAAGTCGTCAACTACGGTGGAGTTGATGAAGCTTGGAGACGTAGGGACACCGAATGTCCAATTTGCGTTGAATGGTTTTCTCACATACTGCGGCCACTCTGTTGCCACTATTGGTGCGAGTTCATCCTTACTCATGTGGGCGCAGAGGACGTTGACGGATGGAGACGGCACTGAAGCTTGCAGGTAATATTCACCTAGACCCTACACCTGACGGTAAGCGATATCCAAGGGGTGAGAGCGCGGTCCACGTACATCAAGACTATCCGGTTGGAGTATCCGATTCTTCGGGTCTTTAGCGGCAGCGACAATTCCGGAGTGAGGCATAGCCATGGTGATGTTATTGACGATTCTCCCGAAGCTCGCAAAGTCGTCTGGCATGTTTGCGTGGTTGATCCAGCTACCTTGTACCGTAGTATTGTCATATATTAATCCGAGTGGTCTAGGCCTCATTGCCAGGTCCGTAGAGCCATTCCCTTGACTGGCATAGTTCGTCCAATTTGTAAGATATCCAGCCAAGTTATGAAACCTGTAGAGCGTCAGTGGACATGGCCGAAATCGGCATGTAAAGGCTGATCACTCACGATTGACCAGAGGCCTCGATGGCCGCGCACGTCTGACCCCGATGTAGGGGATCAGTCGCATCCGATATTGGCGTTGAACATTGTGCTTGTTGGTATATGACATTGGCGAATTTTGCCTCTACTCTACCGCTCAGCATCCGAGCTTGGGTTTTGCCGAATTGAAGCTTTGGAGACACTAGAATCCTTGTAAGCGGAACGGCTAGTGGCACTGACATGTGCAACTCAGACTATTGGAGTCTCGGCGACTTACCTAGTGCATCTGAAGCAGTCGTATAGAGCATTGCAAGAACTGCCGCAGTGAGCGCCGCCGCTCCCAAAACAGTAAGAGCCGCATAGCGGACGGTTGCGATGGATGTGAACAACGTTCCGGGCTGTAAGACCCAAGCTCGTATCTGCATATCTGCGATAGTGATGCCGTTTGATCCACTCTTGAAAGCTCTTCGGCTGAGCATCTGGCCAAGAAAGGCGACAGACACTGTAACGAAAGTCAATTCGATGCTCTTTGCGAATCCAGCGACGAGCCAAGACGCGGTGTAAAGTGGTAATCGGCCATTTGATCTAATCATTTCGCCGTAGTGTGGTTTGGTGGCCGCGGTGAAGAACCAAATGCCGGAGAAGATAGTAGACCAGACAGACGCCACGAACACAATGACCGTGGAGAACTCGCAGCGTCGATGACGAATACTGTGTTTTGCTTTGCAAGTGAAGTCATGACCTGGACCTAGCCGCCAGTCAAGTTAGTATCTAAAGACTCGCGGTGCGTTGGGAAGGATTGGCTGCTGCCATCCGTGACAGATGGAAAGGATCAGGGAGATAGTTGCACATATTAGGCTATGTACCTTGTAGGTCCTCGAATGTTGCATCTGAGCCTTTCCCAGCCAAGCCGGAGGATAGCTCAATATCATTGTCCGAAGCGTGTGAGATACCCAAGGACATATAGCGATTGTGTCCACGAGGTGCTAAATCTTCTTCGCCTCCAAGTGGATCGCTGTTTCGCTTCTCACGTTTCTGAAACCGTGCCATTGCTGGTGACAGCAAGAAGCTCGCAGATCCGGGCTGAGTTGGTGTACTCTCCCCACTAAATATATGCCCTGCGGATGACCCTTGTATGCCCAGTTCTGAGGTTCCTGGCTCTTGTGCTCTGCCTTCCATGTGCTCATCTGCTGACATGCTTTCACTCGCGTTATGTGCGAAACCCTCTTCTTGGAGTGTAGGTACCGGATGGTAGGTAGGCCGATGGTGGAGGCTGGATAGTGGAGATGGAACGAAGGTTGATGCTGAGCGGTTCGATCGCTGTGAAGGTCCTGATCTTTGTATGGTGTGATTATCGGCTTGCGTCTGCTCCATGGAGGAGATGCTTCGGGATATCTTCTTAAGAAGATTCCTCTGTGCCTATGATGGTCAATTCGAATGAGGGGTATCAATGCAATAATTCGTGCGCTAGAGGACTGTCAAATGCATGGGTAGCACGCTGGGACCCGATAAGAAAATGGCATGAACCTCGAGACAGTGAACAGGGTAGACAAAGACATGGTGTAGATTTTTCAGCTGAGATCTATTGCTCCAAATAGAATAGACTTCTAATGGAAGCCCGCTATGAGTCCACGTCCATCCACGTTGCATCCTTCGTTCTCCCGCAGTGGAGTAAATAAATTGCAGTGCATTAGCATGGTCTCAACCAGACTTGCTTCGCCAGCATGAGCAGCCAAAATACTTCGGCGTCAATCAGCATCGCCACTATTACACAATACCTTACTCGAGCAATGGTCTTGATCCGCATGATAATAATGGACCACTCGCATGAAGAATTTCGAATCGTTCTGTTGTTGTCAGCGCGGCTGGGTTTTGGCACCAAAATGCTTGGCGTGAAGCTTGGCGTTGGTGGCGACTTATGGTGCTCTCTCTGTCGCGCTCCCTCCGTCGCGCCCGACCTTCAAGCCTTCCTTGTTCCTTTATCCAACACTACATGTTGAAGTTCCATAGTTGACTTTGAACTTGTACGCCGTGATGTACGCATTATGCGGCCTGCAACTTCAGATATCAATAATTGTGGGCGTATGCTTAATTCTGTTCACAAAGCTGTTCGGCTAGTGTTATTGCCTGGGGCTATGCACATTCGGAATTGGAATACGATTCCCTGTAGAAACTGGAGCCTTTAAATCCTTCAACTGTTCGAATTCATATTGGGAAAGGTTTGAGACATCTCTCTGCCAAGTCAACCATGCCTCGAGCATTCATGACACCTACGCCTAGTTCTCCAAAGCTAGCGCTCATCTAAGACCCAGGTCAGAGTCCGAGTCGTATTGAAGGCCTTTACTGTTCAGTGGATCAAAGCTGTGAGTCTGACCTGCCTGTTTTGAAGTCTCGAAAGAAAGCTTTGTTACTTCTATGGCTCTTTCCCTGTCACCGGCTCTTTTACCCTATATTGTATCACTTTCATGTTCACGACCTTTTGAGAGCTCCATGTACCAGTCCAAAAACCGAGTAAGACACAACTAAGTCCTTCTCCTCGCCCTTGTTCTCGTAGAGGGATGGATATATCCAGCTTGGCGTGGACCAGACTAAAAAGATGAAGACCCAGACGTATCCCAAAATTTTGTAGAACGTCCGAGGTTTTGATCCCTCCTTTTTGTTAGGCAGAAATCGCCGAAACGATGTTCGAATCGCATCCTCTCCTATTATACCAATAGCCTGCATGCAGAAGAAACGGATCGCGCCTGACCTTTCCCAGGCCAAACCCTGTGCGAGGTCACTCACGACATGCATGAGGCCTGAGATAAAAAAGGTGAAGAAGAGATGCGTGTACCGCGACGGTAGAGCGCCTCTAGGTAAGTGTATGACATCGTTCGTTACGAAACTCGCTAGACTGGACATCTTTTGTTGTTGGTATTTGTGCCAGAAGGTGCTGCGATTCGAACCAGATTAGCATGGCGACCAACGCTGCACACTCCTTCATGGGCAAATGCTGCTGCCGATGTAGAGAAAGTGGGATTGATTCGTAGGTTGATCGATTTAGGTGGGCTAAAATTAAGAAGATAGTGCTTACCCCCAAAAGCGCCGCACAGTATAAGCCTCACCTATAGAACCAAATCCCGGCTGCCAGGACTCTATCGGACTAATCCCCAAAGCTACGCTCAGAAAAGCCACGAATCCCATATAGGCCTGGATGATGCAGAACAGACTGACCCAAAACCCAAGCGTACTCGCTGACCTAATGATTAGCCGCTCAATCGTGCGATTGTCGGCATCTGCTATTGATATTCTTGCCGGGTTGTAAAGAGCCTGGTTCTGATCTGGTTGGGACACAGACGTAAGAATGTCAAGCACCAGGTAGCAAGAGAACAGATGCAGGGCCTTCTGACGAAGAAATACTGCCTTTGAAGGGACATAGCTGGGATCTTTGGCGGAGAAACGAGGTACTCCTTTGACCTCATATGGAGTACCAAGGTTACGTGTGGACATAGCAGCACGATAGCCGAAACGGAGCCGGTCCCAGGTCGTCATCGGCACCCTTTGATTATGCACGGTCTCAATGGCTGGGCTAGAGATTGGACCACCAGCTTCAACGTTCCACTTGCTCAAGAGTACGGTGTCGATGTATTGGACAAGAAAGGTGACGCTGTGTTCACCGAGAACAGCAGCCCAGAGCACCTTTCCTGTCGCTTCCATACATATTGGAAGCACTTGAAATACGCAGATCACGATGAGAGGGAGGACGGCGAGACGAAGAGGAGAAGAAGGAGGTGTGAAAGCGACAAGCAAAGCATTGAGAGACACTTGCAACACGAGCAGGATCAGTATGTATAGCAATTGACCAGACATTGCAATCCGGGAGTTCGAAACGTGAGTGCAAGAGGAGTTTGGCGACAGTGGTAAAGTGTATTTAGGACAAAGACGAAAGGCTGTGAATCGGTCGCTTTGGTTTGCAAATCCTTGACTCAACTGTGAACGAGTACGAGACAGGCTGCATGGTCATCGCTACGGCCGTTGGGTCATTGGTCGTAGAAGCTAAGGTACATAATCAGCTGTTCTCCGGTCCCAAGACTCCTACAGGCAGTAACGAAAAGCAAATACGTTAGGGGCACCGTTTTTAGCGGCTATGATGACGCCATCAACGTCCCGATCAAGGGGCGATCTGCGCTTATCAAGATTAGCGAGAATGCTGCCGGTGCTTGGCAGTTGTTGATACCGAACACTGGAAACCGTAGGTACAACAAATAGGTCTTTCCATTCCCACTTATTATGTTATCGTTAGAATATCACCTCAGGCCTGTTGCTTAGTCAACCGCTAGCGCGCCACCACCCAGAGCACATAAGTAGCTAGCAGTCCCTACTAGAGAATCTAAAAGTTACCCTCAATATTCCAAAGGGTTATGGGCCCGGGTTCAGCGATCAACTGCTGCCGCTAGGTAACTTCCTTCGTATAGGTATTGCTCCTTACGTCGTATTCAAGCCCAGGGGATCGGTTT